>JABFAK010000190.1:0-93344 GCA_013266265.1 Fusarium sp. NRRL 66182
GCTTTGGCGCCCCCCAAAAAAACCCCCTGCCTGGGACCCAGCAAAAAGATTGGGATCCCCTATTCTTTTAGGTCCTGAGGTGTCCTCTCCAATGTCGTCGGGCCTTGTTTCACCCTCTCTCATCTTCAATTGAGTTGCGCATTGTCTTGAACTTGTCTTCTTTCTTCCTTCTATTGATTCTTATTGCCATACTCTTTGTCACTCCTTTCTATCTCTACTTTGCGCGCTGTCTTTGGCTCCCTCTTTCAACTCCCGGGAACGCGAATCCTACCGGAACCTACTGTTCGGGTCTTCCGCTCAGTGACGCCTGGGCACCTCAGTCATTGCTTGCATCTTACTATCATAATAATCCTTTTGCATTTGCATGCAGGCTCATCTCATCTGAAAGGAATACCCATCTCCTCAGACTTGACAGACCTAGCCACGTGCACATATAATTCTTCAATTCACCATTTTTTGATGGTTGTGCTGCTCAACCCATAATTCTCAGCTTTCAACACCAATCTCAGTCAGAATGCGCCTCTCATGGCATCTCGGCTCGGGGTACGTCGAGTCCGTGGATGACTATATCGGCGTGTTGGTGCCCCTGGAGGAAGCCCATCTTTACAGCCAAGCGGCCAAGGCTAAAAAAGCGAGCCGTGGAGAGAAGCAACAAGAAGGCGAGCTGGACGATTTGGAGGTAAAGGAAGAACGCGAGGGCATGCTCGGAGGTGATGCCGCCGAGTATACTATCGAAGGATTGCGCAAAGAGATGAGAGAAGGACGACGAGGGCAATGGACGACGTATGAGAGTGAGTACAATACACAGAGGGACCGAGCTTTCAGGGGCTAACAGCGTTGCAGTCAAGTCAAAACTCATGAACAAAGCAGTTGGAGATATCGGCATGGGCAGCTACAACTGGCAACTCTTTGTCCTCTGCGGTTGCGGATGGTTTGCAGACAACCTCTGGATGCAGGGAGTATCACTCTGCCTCCCATCACTATCAGGCGAATTTGGCGTCGACGAAAAGACAGTTCGATACACGACCAGCGCCCTCTTCATCGGCCTCTCGGTCGGCAGCTTCTTCTGGGGTATCGGCTCTGACTTTCTAGGCCGTCGCATCGCTTTCAACATGACGCTGCTCATCACCAGTGTCTTTGGTATCATGGCCGCGTATGCTCAGAGCTGGGGAGGCGTCTGCTTCTTCTTCACTGCTCTCGGTTTCGGAGTCGGTGGTAACCTTCCCGTCGATGGCGCCCTCTTCCTCGAGTTTCTCCCCGACGCCTCCAGCGCTCTTCTCACCCTCTTGTCCGTCTGGTGGCCCTTCGGACAGCTTATTTCATCGCTTATCGCATGGTACTTCATCGGCCAGTGGCCCATCGAGCAAGGGTGGAGGTACTTTATCGTCACCATCGGTATCATCACTTTCGCCATGTTCGTCGTTCGATTCTTCATCTTCCACCTCTTCGAGTCACCCAAGTTCCTCCTCAACAAGGGCCGCCAGCACGAGGCCGTCGCTGTCATCCACGGACTGGCTTACCGCAACCGCACAAAGACGTGGCTCACCTCGGACCTCCTCGATCAAGTCGCCTGTGACGAAGACGGTGAGGATATGGCTCATGTCGCAGAGCAACAAAGGCCAACCCTGTCAACCATTGGTGCTATTCGAGAGAAGCTCCGGACCCTGTCAGGAGAGCGTATGCGCCCTCTGTTCCAAAACAAGACTCTTGGCGTCACCACAACTCTCATCTGGTTTATCTGGGCCACCATTGGCATGGGCTATCCCCTCTTCAACGCCTTTCTTCCTCAGTACTTTGCCCGCGCCCACAGCGAGGCTTCAGATAGCATGCAGTCCGAAACCGACACCATCTCGTCAGCCACGTACCGTAACTATGCCATCGCTTCCGTCATGGGCGTCCCCGGTTCTCTGCTGGCGGCTTATCTCGTCGACCACCCATCTCCCTTCCTCGGCCGCCGCGGGACGTTGGCCAGCTCCACGCTTCTCTCCGCCATCTTCCTGTTCCTCTTCGTCTTTTACGGCACCACCTCGACCGCTCAGCTTCTCATGTCGTGTGTCGAGGCTTTCTCGCAAAATATCATGTACGGCGTCCTCTACGCTTTCACGCCTGAGATCTTCCCTGCCCCTGTGCGTGGTGCTGGTACCGGCGTGGCCAGCTTCCTGAACCGCATCACTGGCCTCATGGCCCCCGTCATTGCGGCCACTGTCCCTGGCGATGGTGCTACCACTCCCATTATCATGTCTGCCGTCCTTATCCTGTCGGCATTTATCGGCATTTGTCTTATTCCCATCGAGACAAGAGGTGCCTCACGACTGTGAAGCCCTGATACTTGTTCAAGTTAATAAATAAGCATGGTGTTTCCTAGTCAGAGTGTCGTTGATTAGGACACCGTATGAACTTACAACATACATACGCATACTAACGACCTGGAGTCAAAGAGTGGTCTTGGGTATGGTCTGCATTTTTCTCTCATGTCATTTACAAACGGATGTTGGTCGTATTGTTGGACTCTTTTTTTGGGGTGTTATTCCTATAGGTTTCTATTTAGAGTAATCTACATCTATTTAAATGCAAAATAGATTTGGTTCAAGTTTGACTATCGGTTTCCCTTAGCGCCCGCCGGTGCGTCAACTCTCCTCTTTCTCAGTGACGTTCCCATGGCATCTCTCACCATGGGGTCTGCTCTGATGGTGTTTTGCACAAGCCACTCCCTCATCTTGCCCTGTAGATTGGACGTTGCCTCGGTGTCTCCCTTGAACGGCGCCATCTCCATGTCCAACAGTCGCAAAGCGTCGCCGTCGAGCTGCTTAGCCAGCATCTCAAGTCTGGTCAAGCTTTGTCGCAGGGCCTTTTCGTCCTGCTCTTCAGACTTTTCAGGCCCTGTGATCATCGACGCGATAAGTGGTCCTATCTGGTTGAGGGCAATATATATAGTAATGGTCAGCCTTCGAGCGAGCGATATGACCTGGAATGGGAGGTATGGCGGCAGAGAAGTAAATCGGGCGATAACGGCGTTGATAGCGTTGACAAAGGACGGAAAGTCGGGCCGCATCGCGGCATGAAGCTCAAAGGTGCATAGAGTGATGAGGATGAGCCATCGGTAGTATCTGCCAAACTCCATGTATCCAAACAAGCCGAGGATATAGACGGATGCAGCAGCGACAGCATAGTGAGGCAGGATACCTGAGATGACACCACGCGTGACATAGTCCTTGATAGTAAGGCACTTTTGCCAGCGCGCAATCTCAGGTCCGAAGCGCTCATACGCAAACCTCTTGGCCGTATCCTGTAGCGTATCGCTCGCAACCTTGAGGTGCATAAAGAAAGCAGCCGAGTCCTCGGCGTCCTTGCCAGCCTTGTCGGGATGGTGCATAGCAGCCAAACGACGAAAGCGTGTCTTTATCTCTCGGTCTGCAGCGTCGAGAGGCACGCCGAGGTCGGCATAGTAGGACGATATACGACGCTGTTCGTAGTCGGCTTCGAAGATGGTGTAGCAGAGGTAGGCAGCGACAACGAGGATATGGATGTTGCGACGGTGCGCGTTGAAGCGGGCCGAGCCCGGAGCGGGTTTAGGATCGCCGGCGCGGATGGTGAAGCCATAGTAGATGGACTGTAGCCAGCCAGTTGCGAGCTGTGAGGATGTTAGTCGTGAAGGGGGAGGATAGTGGAAGAAAAGAGTACGAACGCTTGGGAGAAAGGCCCAACCTATCATGGACAAATAGCTAGACATGTTGGGCAACGAAGCATCAGGGCTGTTCCTTGGAGATTACAAGTGGCAATGAAGCAATCAAGTGTGTAAAGAATGTGTACTGTAAAAAAAAGAAAGAAAGAAAGAGAAAGGGACAGGTAATGTACGAGTTGAGGTGGCCTTTGATGTGACCAGGTTGTGATTTCAACGGATCGCGCTGGTGATACGGTACAGGTGTTCGTTACCTACCATGTACCCAACGTCACCTATGTAGTAGTGCGTCACAGTGGGTCGCCTATAAAAAGGCAGTGAGCGAGCACAATCAGACAATATACTATACATGCATACCTAGTATAATTATAGTACATGTATTCTATTGCATCTTGGCAAAATATAAGTACTAGCAATAAAGCAAGCTCATCTCATTATCCTGTCGGCAGTTCAATGCATTCAGAACGCCATTCTCCCTTTTATACAGCTCTTCTGAGATAAGAAGCCTCGAAACGCCAAACACTATGGTATCTGTTTACAAAAACAAAACAAAACAAAACAAAAAAAAAAAAAAAGAACAATCTTGCTAAGCTTGAGATATGTAGGTATAGCACCCGAGTCTGCCCAAAACGCCCCAGGAAAAGTCACTAAAGAGCCCTTCTCCTTTTCTGCACACGTCTTATCCCGGAATTCCACTAGTCATCGTCCAGAATCTCAATGACTCTTGCTGGTACTGCCGCGACTGGCCTTGTATGCTTATTAGCATTGCCATGAGCCATTGCACTAAGCTGCGGTGCTGGTGAATCATCATCCGAGTCGTCTGGCTCTGGTACAGCAGTCCATTTGCCATCGGCCGTCACCGTAATCATCTTTGTCCGCATATCGCCCTTACTGAGCAACCTCTGACGGACATCTGTAAGATAATCATCCACCCAGAGACTGATGGGGCGAGCATCGAGTCCACATATCGGACATTTCCATGCGTCCACTAGTGAAGGTTCCGCGCCCTTTTGTCCCAAAACACCTCCCTTTTGGAATGGTTTCTGTGGCCGCGTTGAGAGCCACGTTTCCAAATCAAAGCATTCAAGATGCTTGCATTGAGCGCCTCGGACGGGGACTGTGAATCTGGTTGCACTGAAAGGGTCGGCCAGAGAGATTGTCAGGGTCTCATCCTCAATAATAATGTCGTCAGAGTCTGATGGACGTAACCGACGCTGTATTTTCAACCTCGTCTCTTCCTGTGGAATATGTCGCATCGCCTGTATCACGCTATGAGCAGCTTCGTGGCTGATCGTTTCCACTATCTCGATAGCCATGAAATACTTGTATCCGGGTTTCAGATTCTGATCGACAGCAGGAAAACTGACTCTTAGAACATTCTCACCCTTGGCCAAGAAATCAGTCAGCTCCAAGGGCTGATCCTTGCTAAAGTGCTGTTTCCGGCGCAACTCCAGGTGATGCTTGTTCAGATCAAAGAAGACATGATTTGGCCAGCTTGTCGGTAATAGTACCCAATCTGACTCGGCAGGGTCTGCCTGTCTGTCAGACTGCATACAAAAACGCAGTCGGTAACGATAAGTACCTTCGGAATAGCTGCAGTACGGGAGGCCCTCTCCCTCCACCTTTCTTGCCAACCGTTGTATATGATCTTCTGGCACATTGAATGGCAGCGACCGCAAGCCAGTTTGTGGCACAAGGCCTACAGGTCGGTACACAAGCTGTCTGACAAATTGATAATAACGGCTTCTCCCGGGCTTTGAAGGAATACGCCTGGGACTGCGCACGTCGATGTGATGGAGGCCAACCTGAAGCGAGACTTGGCCATAGGGGCTGGAGGGATACTCGGCCTCGGGTATTTGCCGAATCGGTCGCAGTTGAGGAGTCGGAAATGTGGGAATAGGTACTTGATGCGCCGTGGGTGCTTGAAACACTGATTGTTGTACGCCTGCTGCCTGTGTTGTGTATATCTGGTTCGGTGACGCGGCTGGCATCGTGTTATACTGCATAGTCGATGCCCTGCGTTGGGTGGTTTGTAGAGGGGGCATCATTTGATTCTGCTGAGGATGCATCATCTGAGTCTGGCGAGGAGGCATCGTCTGGGCCGGGCTTGCAACTCGCTGAGGCCTGGCTTGCACGGTTGGGCCAGCAGACTGAGGATGCCCCGGCGGTTGTTGTGAGGAAACCCCGTAGTTGCTAGGTAGCGATTGCGAGGGATACGCAAAAGAATTTACTCGTCTTTGCACGAAGGGAGCATTCTGTGATGGGAACGGCGTCCGTAGCTGCCCATTGGATGGCAAGACAGTGACCTGCTGTGTATTTGGAGACCCGAGGTTTAGATTTGCCTGGGGCAATCCAGCGCTCGAAGACCTGGGCAATGGATTCTGTTGCATCTGGGGAGAATGATAACTAGCGGAAGAAGTAGGTGAGGTTGCTTGAGGGTCTGTTTGCACCAAGAGATGGTTGGGTCCCCGTGGGCCTTGAGGACCACTGTTACCTGGCGGGAGGTAATTGTTGACAACCGCCGGGCTTGTCACTCTAGGGCTCCCTCTCGCAGGGTGTGAAATCAGTGTACTGAAATGAGGAAGTGAGGGAGGCGGGGCCGTTGTATGCGTGGGCTGAGGCAAGTTGGTTGCCATGAGTGGTGGTTGAGCTACTGGTTGAGGTCCAGACTGCTCAGTCGTCGGGGTGTTGTGGCCGAACACAGGGGAAGGCGCTGCATCTATTTACCGCAAGAGTTGGTTAGTTGTCAGTATACAGAGAGCAGATTGGGGGATCATACTAGATTGAGGGAGTTGCCGCTGCTGCTGATACTGCTGTTGCGATGCAATGGCATCCTTGTACCTCTTTGCAGTATTCTCGCGAGCACGATGTACGATTTCAGGAGCCTCGCCGCGAGCAGAAAATAGCGCTTCCTCGTCACGGTCCTGCTCGAAAATCGTAATCATTGAAAATGTTCCAGGGTTGTCCTGTATGCCAAGACACCTGCGGCTCATGGTGAACAACATAGTCTGTAATCCCCGACCACGACAGTGGAGAGTGCCTGTCACCTCACATGCAAGCAATGGGTACTTTCGCGCCTTGACACTATGTATAAGACTATGCCAATGTGACGAGAGACGATTAAGGAACGTAGCAATGTCGTGGGCCGCAGGAGTACTAGCGAAACCCCGAGACAGATCGGCCACAGGAGTGGGAAAGTTGGCAAACCATTGAAGATGGGTTGCCGACATGAACTCGTTTTTCCTGAGGATGGACTGCACTATGGTAAAGGCATCGTCGAGTACCTTTGGTTCAACTAGTCCGTGGAAGAGCGCATAAACTGGACTTCTATTCATTGACCAAGCGCAAAGCACCTGATGAAAAGCAATATAGAAAAAGTCGCAGATTTGGCATGCTTCCAGCAAGATCCTGAATCTAGGTTTTTCGACCGTCTCGTTCAAGAGGCCAGCTTGGGCAGACTGTGCAATGCGGTATTCGATGGTGGTGCACCATTGTCGGCACAAAACTCGGTCTCTAGATTCAATTGGTTCCGATGGTCCTTGGAGTCGAGGGCGCTTAGCCTGGTGCTCAGTAGTGGCAGGTGGGTTTCTATTGATGCCCTCATCCTGTTCTGCGAGCGCGCCTGAGTTGCATTGCTGTGGCTCCGGGATAGAAGGCGGCAGGGTCGTCGTCGTTTGAAGAGGAGCCAGGCCAGTCGAAGCAGGGTCGACCACCGTGGGGCGAGCCGACGCTTCCGTGCTGTGTATTTGAGGAGAAGAGCTCTCAGCTTGAGAAGCAGCGGCCGTAGGGGTTGGGTGGTTGATGATATGCGCGACGGATATCGGGTCGTCTGGGTTCATGTTACTATCGGAAACTGGCCGCCCAGGCCCTGTGCCCTCTACGTGAGGGCTTGCGTCGATATCGTTGCAGTCAGCTTGATTCGAGACATTCGGACTCGGTGCATCGGTTAGCGCTGGAGATGGTAGGACAGTTTGAGCTCTATTCATAGCGTTAGCAGGGTCGACAAGTAGTGAGCAATGATGGTTGTATCTTGTGTCTCTGCTTGCGACAGCATTGCAGGCTCACGTCAAATGGCAGGGTTACGGTATTGCCCGAAACTATACGGCTCGGCGCAAAGTGCGCTTGGCGGGATGCGATGCGTCAAGGAAAATATGGATGTTGTTGACATACCTCAATGGTTCTCCAGCGCTTGGTGGTTGTTCTGCCGATTGATCGGTTGGGATGTTGTCGCGTTGTATGTCATGGTCATTGTCGTTTCGTATTGGGGGACCAGAGCCGGACGCCTTTCTCTTTTGGTTACGCTTTCGGGAATTACTGGAAGGCAAGGGAGCTGGTCTAGGGTTGGTATCTGTGGATGAGATCCCGGTCATCCATGAACGACGACGACCACCGAGAAAAGCGTTGACAGTCTGGTTAGAGGAAGCGATCTGTTGAGATTCAGAAGGAGGGACGGCAGCCCGTGACTGATTCGGTCTGGATGTTTGTGGCATTTCATAGATCGATGTTGTGTTGGATAAGTTCTATACTAAGTCAATGTTGGAAATATATAATCTTTGTGTATTCGAGTAAGGTTCTGAAGAAAGTCGCAGTCGGAACCTGGGCGCGGATCATCCAGTTGAATGATATGCCACCCAGGATTATGCTCAGCGTCGTCGCTTTCTAAAATCGAGTGCCGCAACGTCAACCATGGCTGAGCGAGTGAATGCGCAAAGGCGGCGCGTATTCAACAATCGCAGAGCTGAGCAATCCAGTATCGTAGCGAGCAGAGAGAGGTAGCTTTTAGAGTTCAAGCAAGAGCGGGAAATTGTAGCTCTCAAGGCGAAGGAGTGTAAAGCGACGTGGAATGGAATGGTAGAGTTTAGATGAATGGTAGAGAAATAAGTGGTGAAGATGGGTTGGAGGCAAACGGAGAAACCCTCCACAGATCAATAGCAATAACGATCAACAACCAGCAGCAACTTGACGGGACGCAAAAAGTTGCAGTTACGCCCTACCTTACTTTAGACTGCTGAGTAGTAAGATGAATAAGGGGGAAACGTCCAAAAAAGAAAAGAAAAGAAAAGGAAACAAAAAAAAAAAAGCAAAGGCGCTGGAGTAAACAAAGATACAGTTGAGGGGGGGCGGTCTACTGCACCCAACCTCTATCTATTTGCGTTAGCTTTTGCATTTGCACCTGCATTTGCACCTGCACCAGCTTCAGCAATCACCCGATGGATGGGCGTTGTTTGGCGGAGCATTGCATTGCATCGTCTGCTGGCTTATTCCAGTAGCATGTCTCAGTATTCCCGTTTGTTGCCTGCTTCTTAAGCTTGTTGTGATTGGACTGCCATGGACCCTATCTGTATCTACATGGTATGAACGTTTGTGGGTGGTGGGGAAGGGTATGTATGACCTTGGCGTTGGTTGAAAGGCTTTTGAATCCAGAATGATATAGTCTACGTACCAGTTGATAGCAGTGAAATGTTTTCTTTGTTAGGCTTGTTCTAGCGAGATATCAAAACAACATTGTTAGTCTATAGGGTGCTTACTTGGTTTTTATTCTCATCGAACAGTCATTCTTCAGCATAGTTTGTCAGCGAATATTTCAGTGCACAGATGCGTTTCCTATCCGCTTATATCCCGGCCGCATGTGATTTTCAAGTTACACAATTAACATGCAGATACTATATTGGTGATGGTGGACGCAGGTAACCGAGATTATTCGGTGGGTGTTGACATAATGGCACTTGGGCTGTTCCTCAGGTTCTTGCAAAGTACCTAGACATTGGTTGATGCAGTTGCGGAAATGTATGACCAATATTAATAACTTAACTACCGGACGCTCTTTTAAAAGTCTTATACCGAAATGCCTCAGACAGCTATGTAGGTATCAATCCAGTAATCCTGCCCTGCCTATGGCTCCCGCTAGGCACGTTGTCAGGCTCGCTGTGGGTAAGGTATCTATCTATCTACCCGCCGACACTCATATGAATATATGTAGATGCGGCCTCCAACAACTTCCCTTGTTCCAGAATTCTCGGTCTAAATTGTGTGCTATTCAGCCTTTCACGACCGTGTGATTATAATATCAGCACTTGCTCACCACCTACCTATTGAGAGATGAAAAAGAGACAACCGACAAACGTGCCGTACTCTGATTACCTATTCAACATTCCCAATTTAGGTTCGAGTTAGGCATTATCGCCGGCTTGTTGCGTCACCCTCACTCGGTACTTGTACCACTTTTCATCTTCTAACCTCGCATCAGCAACTGCAACTGCAACAGCAACTGCAACTGCAACAGCAACTGCAACTGCAACTCTAGTGGTCGGCTCTTTGAATTAATAGGTTAGCATGCAGCCAATCTGTAAAAATGAGCGAACCCCCCTGCGAAGAAAGACATTGAAAGCTATTACCACGCATGTGTTGACTACGTTATTCTTTGCGCCGTCAAGTCCCCACCGTGCTGACTGACATTGCTCTACAGTGCATCCCAAAATAGCATTTTGAAAGGTTGGCTGCAGCATCCAATACCGGAGACCCCCTGGGCTGGAGGGGCCGATGTACCTCCTCTGAAGCAGCAAAGTATTGATCAACAAGCCATACAATTGCCGAAAACTTGCATCTTCAGCATTTTATTGATACTCTTACTTTTTACACTTTCGTCAAGCAGAGAGAGAGAGATAGTCACCTCTCAAAGTTCATTGCACCCCAGCCTTCGATAAAAATGTCATAAACAACTTGTGAAGTTGTGTCCCACCAATCGCAGCCCTCCACGCTAAACATCTCGCCCTGGTCCTGTCCTGTCCTGTCCAGGGACCACGCAGACATTCTCCCGCCTCCCCAACCGCCGCTCCACCCCAGGAGAGTATTCATACCTTAGCGCACCTTTCGAGTGCACCACCACAGCCACAGGTCCCGTCTCCTCAAGCTCAGAGGCCTAACCTGCAAGTACGCATCTTCATCATCTACAGCACTCTCGCTGCAGAGAGTCGAACCAACCGAACCCCCAGCTCTGGCAATACGGCTACGGGCTATTGGTTCGGTCGATGGCATACAAGCCGGATCACACTCTGTGTTCCCTTGAATCTGGCTACAACTAGGGCTAGCTATCGCCTTCGGTCCCGCGCCACCCCTTCGGCAGAGTTTCAATCGCCCTTGAACTGCCTGCCACTCCATCCCTCCCTCTACGGCCTCAACCGTCCGCTATCAACGTAACCGCCTCAACCATCACCAGCGCATCGTTCCATCCCATCATGGCCTCACGAGGCCCCAACGAAGGGCCCCCAAGGCCAGAAGTTGGCGACACCTTGATTGTGATACGTACGTTTGCTCTCCGGCCTCTTGCTCTTGTTCTTTAATATCACGCCAATACTGATGTGATCCTTTTCCTATCCACAGATGATTTCCAGGCGAGAAGCTCTGATGAATTAAGCCTCGCAAAGGGCGATCGGGTTGAACTAATAGAACGAGACGACGAGTTCGGCGATGGTTGGTTTCTAGGTCGTCACTTTACCAACAACAACAATGGGCTCTTCCCTGAAGGTCTGCAAACACAATTAATCGGTCCCTCACAAGCACTGACAATCAGCCCTTTACAGTTTACACGAGGCCAGCTCCTAAAAATGGTCCTACGAGCACTTTCGGCGCCCCCAAATCTCAGGCTCCCCAGCAAGAACAACCCCAAGATTCGAGAGCTTCAGCTAGCGACACGGCCGCGAGAGAAGAACCCGAACCACAAGTGCAGAGCCGAGCCCCTGTAACACTACCTCTGAACAATGTGAAATCCGAACCTGCCCTGGTGTCAAGCGAGCCGCTTACATTGCCCGCTCTAAGCCAACTCACGACGACACAGAACTCAGATAGCCCGGTTTTACATGAAACACTAACTGTTATCGATGAGCATATAACCGATTTACGATCTCCAGCAAGCAATGGTGGCCTCCGAGCAGTAGCGAACGATTCTGGAAGCGAGTATAGCAGCACTCATCCTGACCAACGAGCGTCGTACATCCAGGGGGAAGAAACCGATGAAGAAGAGGAAGAGTTTCATAGCCGAAGTGAGGTCGAGTCGTGGTCTCCAGATGATGTCGCCGAGTATCTTTTTACCTCGGGAGTTGAGAAGCATCACTGTGAAGTCTTTAGAGACCAGGAGATTTCCGGGGAGGTACTTCTCGGCATGGACCAGAGTTCGCTGTTTATCAAAGCGTTCGACCTTGGCTCTGTTGGTCGGCGGCTGAAGACCTGGCACAAGATCAAGGCCCTCCAGGATGAAGTCAGCGGCCAAGGCCTCGAGACACGACGGACGACGCAAACTTATGGGAGCGATGGCCCAGAGGAAGGTCGACGATCGAGGAGTCGAGCAAATACATTGACCAATCGGCCTACTTCTATCCAAACGAGGCGACTTTCTCTTTCGCAGAATACCCCAAAGCCATCTCCAACGTTCGCAGGATCGCAAGCACAAGACAACCCTAACCGCACAAGCCACATCAAGAGACCATCTGCAGCGTCAATAAGGGAACTGAACCACTCGCGCCGGCACTCTTCTTCCACCGACTTTCGCAATGCTGCCGCTGGGCCGGCATCCGGAGCAGCCCCTGTTCCTAGGATCACGAATACGGGTACTTTCCCCGGAAGCGAGGTGACACACAAGAAGCAGCCATCGTTTGACCGAAACTGGACCCTTGGCAACGCTTATTCTCAACCCCCGCAACGGCCCCTTTCTTCGACTGGTCTCCAGGACTTGCTAAGCCCACCAGGTGCTGACTCTCATGATTCTTCTGTTGACGCAGATCGAGGTTATTTCTCGGGAACAGAAGTGGATGGAAGGAAGAGGAACCTGCTGCGGAAGCGCGACAGTGGTGCCGAATCAAGAAAATCGAGTTATGCAGATGAACAAAGGGTTCGGAGTGCCACAGCCATGGCACGACAGTCAAGGTTTGGAAGCGTGGGGTCAATTGCAGAGGGAGGCGTTTCTTCAGCAGCCCAGAAATACTATGGTATTCAGTCAGGCGCACATAGGAGGACTGCGTCAGCTGCTTCAGAATCAACTATGAACATGCCGCCACCCACCGACGTTCCATCACCCACCGTCACCAAGTTGGACACCTCAGTTGGATCAGCTCGTTCAGTTGCATCACCGGCCTCAGCGAGGCAACAAGGCTTCAACTCGGATTGGCTCTCGTCAATGGTTAACAAACCGATTGCTCTGGCTGGAGGCAAGGGTATGCGTGCCATATCTGACAACCTGAGTCTCGATCGGTCCAAGGCTTCAACTCCAACAGATTCATTAAACAAGGATATCATAGTAGATTCGCCGGCGCGAACCGGCTCGACGACACCATCAGGTGGAGCAAGTTTCGATCTCGAGTCTCCTGATACCGCCAAGAGCCCCGGCACCCCCGTCAATCAAGTTAACAAGAAGGGTGGAAAGAAGGGCAAGAAGGAAACGAGCGCTTACACTCGCGGCTTGCTCAAGATTTCTCCAAAAGAGGCAAGCAAAGATGCTGATTACAGCGGCTGGATGAGGAAGAAGAGCTCCAATCTTATGACAACATGGAAGCCGCGTTACTTTGTCCTCAAAGGACGACGACTGGCGTACTACTATTCTGAGGACGATGATCAAGAAAAAGGACTCATTGACATTTCATTCCATCGGGTTCTACCAGCCGACAACGAAAAGTTGACAGGACTCCATGCTACCATCACAAGTCTAGGAGGTCAGGCGATGCCTACAAACCAGAACGGTGCTGAAGATCTAGAGAAGGGAGATGATTCTATCTTCATCTTTAAGCTGGTGCCTCCACGAGCTGGCCTTTCAAGAGCCGTCAACTTCACCAAACCAACCGTCCATTATTTTGCTGTGCCCAACCTGAAGCAGGGACGACTGTGGATGGCGGCTTTGATGAAGGCAACGATTGATCGCGACGATACCAAGCCCATTACCACAACCTACCAGCAGAAGACGATTTCTCTTTCCAAGGCCAAGCAGATGCGCCATCGCCCCCCGGCCCTGATGAACCTCGAAGAAGGGGCCGAAGACGAGACGGGCACGGGCCGAAAGGAAGCTAACGGCTTGGGTATCTCGTACGATGAAGCTGACAGTGGCGTTTCTGGTGTTGACAGGTTAGGAGGTCAAAAGACTGAGGAAGGCCAAGCCAGCCTCGATGGCAAAGACACCCCACATGCTTCCTGAAAGCTCTTGTTAACGACTCGACTTTTCTTTTAATCTTTTCGACTGGTGTGAGGGCGTTCCTGGTCTTTCCCTGCCATTATTTCTTTTACTCATCTTTCCATCCCCCGTCTCCTATAGAAGTTTAATCCTCTTCTCTTTTCTTTCTTTTTTCTTCTTCTTCTTATCTGATACCTTTGGCGCAGGGAAAACCGGAAATTCTAACAAGACACGGCAACGACGAAAGGGATGGGGTGAAGTTCTGATGCCTGTGGCTGCGGAGATTATATGGTTCCGCAGCTTCGAAAAAATGAACAAGAATGACATGTTTAAGAAGACGACGATGACCAAGACGGCTGTTGTTGCCAAGTACGGAACTTGGGGGTGATTTGCTGGACTCGAGAAAAGGGGAAGGGTTTTCTGGACTGGGCGCATACTAGCGGCTTCAAATCTTCTTTTATTGTGGTTGTAATGTGAAAAGAAGGTCGTGTTTGTCTGAGTGACAATGAATCAATTTTAATCAAAGCCGGCTGGACTTATTTGAGGGCTTCTGTTGAACGGAACGAACTTTTAGTTAGACCAGCCCAAGTAACACACCTACACATGAAATGAATGCAAATGTTGATGATAAGTATTTGATTGGATAAATCGATCGCTTGCTCTAGAGGTATATGAGACAAGGTGAAGAGGGAAAAAATGGAACACCCAGCAAGAAACTCCATATCCTTTTAGCATGTCGAACATCTTGTTCGACATGTACCCCTACACCTGTCATGACAAAAAAGTCCAAAGATATACCGTACCATACAGTCCGTCCATGCCCGGGAGCGGCACTACCTTGGTATAACAACATACCCAGCGCCCCTGGTTCGTATTCGTCATTAGACCACCTAAAACGCCATGAAAAGCATTATGCCCTGCTATACCCATCTCCTGTCTCTTTCTCATCCTATTGTCCGTGTCGAGTGTGGCCGTTAAGGAATAGATAGAGCAACTGTCGTAAGTTAATGACAATACTGCAGAATCACGATCCAGGCAATTTTTGGTTTAAGCCTGTCAGAAGCTGGCGTATGCCCTTCATGAGATGCTGCTCAACACCTTCAAAGTTGCCAACGGCTTCACCTTCGCCGGGAGGTGGCACGATGCTGGCGTCTGCTAGGCCTAGTACCCGATCAATAGCAGACAATGCGACAGCCTCAGCTTTGGCTTCACCAAGCTTGGGTTTAAGAGCTTTAACAGAATGGTCCTTGAAGCCCGTGAGCGAGACGAGAACCTTGGGGTCAAGGAAACGTGGTGTATCAGTAGCCGAGGGAGAAACAGAAGAAGAAGGGCCAGGTGTGGGACTCTTTGATCGCCATCCATCGAGAACTTGATGGATACCCTTGATGCATATGGACTCCAATGCATCGTTCTCAGTAGAATCCTTCTTAAGGCCAAAGCAGCGATTAATCGCAGACCAAACTAGCACTTCAGCCTTGGGGTTACGGGCCCTCTTGAGGTTCCCGATCATGCCATTCTTAAGATTCACAACGGCATTGAGTAGCCGAGGCTCAATAACAGGCCGCGTTGGGGCAGCCGTTGCTGGTGCAGAGGGTGTACGGTTCGCAAGAGCAGCAGGCTGTTGTTGTGTTGATGTAGGGCCAGGCACGGTCTTAGCAGCCACTGCTGGAGGTGGAGGAGGAGGAGGGAGCTGTTGCTGCTGGGGTTGAGCAGGAGGTAGAGTAGCAGCAGAGGGGACAGCAGAAGCAGGGGCAGTATTGGTATGCCCATCCTCGGTCTTGATCGGGGGATTTGCTGGAGGAGGTGGCCGTGGTGCATATGGCGAGCTGTAGGTCCCCTGTTGAGGTACCCCCAGCTGCGGGCGAGCAGGGGCTGGCGGAGGTCCATAACCTGGCGGTAGCTGTGCTGGAGCCGGTGGTTGTGATGTCACTGCTGCAGGGGCTGGCTGACCCGGTGCTGGGGGTGATGCAGATGCCCCGTAAGGCTGTACTGGTCGCCCAGGTTGGTTCTGTTGCGTAGCGTATGCTGGTATTTGATAGCCTGGAGGTGCTTGTCCAGGCGGGTATCCTGGAGCACCGGGAGCCATATTCTGGGCAGCGTTGTATGGGTATTGATATTGGCCATATGCCTGCGCTGCTGCACGATCCGGCGAAGATGCCTTTCTCTTCTTTCCAGCATCGAGTTCAACGCCCGGAACTCGAGACCAAAGATTGGTCGTCTCGTCTTTCCTGAAAGCCTCGTTCCCGATAAGGTTATGGCGTACACTACTTTCCCATCCTTTGGTTTCTGTGTGGAAATGAAACCAAGGGTATCTTTGACAAATTCGCTTGTAGATCTGCTTGAGAGTCAGTCCATCTGGGCCGGCTGCTGTAAGCGTTTCATCGATGAGCACTCCATAATTCTTGTTTGGTTTCTGGAGCTGCTCCGCCGTGTAGTCTTCCATGTTGAGCTGCAATGGAGGAGACTTTGGTCGTGCTTTTTTCTCTCTCTTTTCTCTCGCACGTCTCTCTGCGTCTGAACCTTCGGCGCCGTCCTCCCTGGGTTTGCGAGGCTTGTACTTGCGCTTCTCTGGCCTCTCTTCAGAGCCCTCAGGGAGGGGGTGCTTCCTGGGCCGCCCAACCTTGCGTTTGATCGGCGGTTCGATTGGAGGGGCCTGTGGCAAGGTCTTCTTGGCCATCTCTTGTTGCTGTTTCTTTAGCAGCCGCTGCTCTCGCTTCGACATGATCCCATTCTTAGGTGGCCTACCCGGGCCTCTCTTCTTGGGCATCTGAGGCAGTAGATGACCCTGGTGTGAATCGAGCATACCCTCTTGCTTGATTGCAGATTCTGCCTCTGGTGCTGGCATTTCCATATCCATGTCCATGTCCAGTTCCCCTTCCATATCCGCATCCGCGTCTGCTTCCACATCTGCCCCCGTCTCCATTTCTTGTTCCGCCTCTACTATCTCCATTGCCTCTGTTTCTTCGAATTTAGCATCCTCTTCGTCGCTAAAGTCGGGAGACTCAGGTGGGCTTTCCACCTCGGACAGCTCATCGCTCGTGTCTTGAACCTCGGCGTTGCCGTGAGATTCAAAATCAAAACTCATCTCCTTTCCGCCTTGGGCATGTCGCTTCTTAAGCGCTGCTGCAGGTTCTTCCTCCACATCTTCTTCGGCGCCTGTCCGTCCTCGTTCAACTCCATTGATGAGAAATTGAAAGTCGACGTCCTTGATCTGCAGTCGATCACCACATCGTAACACGACCTTGTCGCTATTATAGTGCACATCCTCGAGGAAGAACCCATTCTTGTGCATGGGAATGGCTTCAAAAACGCCCTTGTCTTGATTGTACGCAATCTTGAGGTGATTCCTGGATATTGCCTTGGTTTTGGAGGCAATATCTGGTCCTGGTGAGTGAATAGCAATAAAGGGAACATGCCATGGGGATGGACGTAATGAGGTCAGGTCTACTGCTGCAGCACCAGGGGTATGAGAAACATATTGTCGATTCGAAATCATGTTTTCTTGTGCCTGTGCTGCTTGTTCATCATTATCGTTCTGTGATGAGCCTTGAGTGCTTGTTTTGCGTCGCTTTGCTGGCCTAGGGGTTTCCCCTGGATCTGATTCGGGGCCCAGCATTCCTCCCTCTTCACTGACATAGGATTTGCTAAACTTGCTTCGATCCGGTTGAATGGGGGAAGGCGGTGGAAGGCCTATTCGAGCATTCTCCTCGACACGGCGGCGATAGTCTTCGGCGCGCTTCTCATCACGGCGTGCTTGCACGAGAGCGCGTTGATCTCGTCCAATGATGACAGCGTAACTGGTCATCTGGAAGACACTGTCGGCAAATTCAATACGCGCAAAGGACTCGAGCGTCTTGTCGGTGTCTGCTTGGCGTGTCGAGTTTTCTGGAGCGAGATCCTGAAAAGACTCATCGATTGGGTTAGGTAGAGTGACCTGGGCCGGAGTAACTGTGGGAGGAGGCGACATGGCAGTAGGAGCGGCTGACATTGTAGCCAACGCCATCATCATATATGCGTGTTGGTTAAGGCTGGGCATGGATGCCGGGTTGTAGGGAGTGGAAGGCGCGAAATGTTCTGTCATGTTGTCTGAAGGCATCTGCAGCTGTATAGGAGTGGATTGTTGAGCCTGGTTTGAGTTTGCTGTTGCAGCTCCGTCGCTCGGAGCAGGGGCATCAGGCATCGATTGATCGCCAGAGTCCACGTTGACGGGGGCTAAAACCTGGTTGTTTGAAGGCGCCTCTGATTGTTGTTGTGCTGGTGCGGTGTCATCTGCGCCGAGTGGAGGGCCGCTTGGAACGGAATTTGACGGCGGAGGTGTCGACGGTGGAGGCTGCGAAGCCGGTACTGTTGTCGAGGAAGGAGCCAAATCTGGATTAGAAGTTGAGGGTTCGGGTACAGTAGCGGTCGATTCTGGCGATAATTTTCCTGGGACTGTTGAAGCAGGGGCTGATGCGGGTGCTGCGGCAGCAGTCGAGGGAGGCGCGGATGTTGATGTTTCTGTTGACGAACCGGCGGTTACAGCCGAGGCCGAAGAAGGAGCATGATTAGCAGCGGCTGAATCTGAAGCAGGTGCCGGAGCAGCAGTAGCAGTGGCCGTTTTCGAATCGCGGCCGTCGCCATTGTTCGCAGGCGTTTGCGGTTGTTGTGGGATCGAGTTTGGCGTCGCAGTCGCAGTCGCAGTCGCAGTCAAAGTCGTTGTCGCAGTCGCACTGGATGCCGGACCAGCTGGAGAAGTTGGCTTCACGATTCCTTTGGCGACCTGGGACTCCCGGTCGGTTCCCAGGACGTCGGGCAGACCATGGCCATTGCGGCCAGCAGCAACGGACGAAGTCATCGCTAGTTCGTGCGACCAGCTCCTTCGTCTCTCGCCCTCACCTCACACTCACGAGGTTCTGGCACTATCGTCGAGGGGTCTCGGCGGAGGGCGCGCCGAGCGGAAGGCCTGGTGTTTTCTTGAAGAAATGGCCGTTCAAGGGAACCTGAAGACGGGGAAAATAAAAGATTCAAGCGGACGAGGCTTTCGTCTGGGTCTTTTGAGCCGCGATGCCTGAGGGTCAGAGGGGGAAGGCTGCGCGCTTTGATTGGATAGTTGGGGGGCTTCCTTCCTTCACGGGCTCCGAGTCTCCTCTCTGACTTGCACTTGCTAAACTTGACTGGCGATGTTTCGCGACGCTAAGAGAGGTGACCCCTGTTGAATCGCTCTTTCCTAGTCACCACCTCAGTCATTTACTTACCCGAGAACAGAAGGGACGAACTGAAGAATTGCCTGATCTTGGACGTTGAGGTGGCTCCTTCCAAAAACACATATGCGTAAAGTTACTGAAGTAGTAGTGCTACCTTGGCTTTTGTGTCGCGCCTTCCCCTACGCGTCGGTGACTGACTGTTTGTTTATTCTTTGTGATTTGAGAGAAATCAATTCGGACGAACAGGCACTACCCGAACTAGATAGAGCATTAGAAGAACAACTGAAAAAGCCTCATACTAGGACAATTGTATCTAACAACATAATAGGCTTGGCTGGCTTGTTTGTTCCTGTTGATCGCGATACTTGGGAGCTTTTCCAAATTCACCTATTTAAAGGTCCCGCGTCCCCCAGGTAATCAGATATACATGTACTCAAGTAATTGATCAGGATCAGTTAAATTATGGGTCAAAGGTAATGCGATCAAAGGCTGGAAGCTAATAGACCGCATGCTCTGTCACATGACCTACATGTATCGTATCTTCAAAGGTACCTGTTTCTCTTGTAATATGCCTTAATCATCACATTTATAATTCATCTTTAAGATACCCCAATTCAATGACCTGAAAAACCTGATTGGGCTTGAATTGACCGAAGCGCTGCTACACGGTTGTTCTCCTTACCTATGACGCATAATATCTTGCATGCTGGCGGTGGTTGACCATGAGGAGCCAGCTCAACGCCCCAGAGGAACTCTAAAAAAAGACAGAAAGGACAAACAGACAGAGAATATTTATCGTGTATAATCTCATAACTCATCCATAAACATAAACCAGATATCGGATTCAACGACGGAGAAGAGCGTCACGTTCATTTGGAAATACTCCTCGGCGGGACTGCCACTTTGCCAAACGCTCTGACAGTCGGTATGCCCCATGACAGAGCATGCCTGCAAAGAACCCCACGGCGTCGTTCCTAAAGGCGAGAATACCGGCGGTGGTCATGAGCATGACAGTCCATCTCTCCAGACGCTCGTCTTCCGAAAGAGCGCGCTGCCGGCGAGACTCCTGCACTGCAGCTGCATGCCACAAGTCAGAAGCACCCTGGTTGAGACTGTTGCCCACCTTTGCTAGTTCGAGACCAGCTGCTATAACCATGATGCCGAGGAGGCTCTTGGGATAGTGCCGCAAGAGGTCCACAAGCGTCTTGCCAAAAAGAAGGCCCAACAACAGTTTGAACAAACCCAGCAAGATAATGCTGGAGCCGCTGCGAGCCCCAAAGCGATACTGCGCGGCCAGGCCACCGGCGCCATGGCATACTGGCATGCCCCCGAACCATGTGCTGGTTAGGTTCATTAAAGCCACGCTCATTCCAATAGAGGTAACCGAAGGCGCAGGAAGATCAGGTAAAAGATCCTGAGATAGTGCGCTCACGGCGATGATGGAGTTGAGTGTTGTTAGGGGCAGCTGGCCGATAGCCATCCATAAAGCAGGCGAATCACCTCTTCCGACCCATTTCGGCATGACGAAACGAGGATGCCAGATGCAAAACCATGGTAGGCTCTCGTGCGAGATGGCGACTTGAAGAAAAGCTAGCAGTAGGGCGAGCAGGAAGAAGAGCAAGGCGTAGGGGAACCGAGGCAGCTTCTGTGTACCGATGAGAACGAGGAAGGCAGCCAAAGCCCATATGCGATTATCGAAAGCTGGATGGGCCCAGTGCAAAGGCTGCAACAACGACGAGCCCGCGCCGAGAATGAGAGAGAGACCTGCCCCCAGCTGAATGCCTTTTACCACAGGGAGTGGCACGACCCGGACAACCCATCGTAAGAGGCCCGTGGCACTCATGATGAGCACAGCAGTTCCAACCCATTGACCAGCAGCCGTAACGACGTCCATGGAAGAGCCATTCTGAATAGCTGCTGAGGCGATCGCCTAGGTCTCAGTCAGATGAGTTCATATTCTGCGGTCTTTGGAGAAACGTAAATATCATTACTAGCTTCACTCACTTTCATAGGTTGGACAGGTAAAGGAATTCCGTACAAGAGGCCTGTAAGGATATTGAACATACCCGTAAACACAAGGGTGCTTCCAAGATGAATGGAACCTTGTGCAGCGAGGGCGATCATGAGCGGCAGCAAAGTGCCTAGATCACCGAGTGACCCCGAGATCTCTGCCCATGGCGCGGAACGAACGGTAGCAATGTTGTTTCGATTGAGACGACGTAGGTCATCAAGCCATGAGGGCGCCATGACTTGAGCGTTTGAAAGGAACCCTTGCTTTGTGAGTTCTTGATGAGGGCGTTTCTCAGGAGCACCAGACCAAGTATAGGAGCACCGCCAATAATAACTACCTATGGCAGTTATGGCGCTGGCGATAGTATTCTGCAGTTGCAGCTGGCGCGCTTGGCGTTGTTGGCGCTTAACTATTGCTATTTGTTCGAACTGGCGGCTAGACAATAGACGAGAGTAGACAGACTTTCAGTCCAGATTGTTCGGCCCAAGCGGATGGGATTGAGAAAAGTCGGAGTTGATGGGTGAAGAGCTGGCTGAAAATGCCACAACAGCGTTACACGAGAAGATGCATCTAGAAAGCCGATATAAGTGGATATTGGCAACAAGCAAAGTTGTTGTAATTATCAATGTGGGAACAATATATAGGCAAGTTGAAAAAATTCTGCAACAAGGCGGTTTTTTGCGGTTATTATCACCCAATCCTCCACAGCATTATGCCCTTATCATCAATATTTGCGTGTGTACCTAAAGCCAAGTAAACCAGTCACTGCATCTCCTGAGTTATGGTCAGCTGTCACTTGTTGTGTTACTGTGCCCGCTACTGGACCCATAAGAATGATTCGATGCCTCAAGGCCTTGAGTGTTGATCGAGGCGTAAATACCACTCTCGAACCACAGGAAACTTGCTTACACTCAGCTCGGGCTACGAGCATGTTCGCCAAGCGCCAAGCTGAACCCCAAGACCAGCTGGAGCTTGAATCGATTGACACAAATAGCAGCCGGTGACATCCCGATTCAACAAGCCAAGTAGACTCAATGGGACGTACCATAATGGTACCTACTAGGCCTCCAGCACAACAAGAACATGCAGAGACCGCTTCTAGGATACGATACATCATCTCGGCAGCTCGGGAATACTCTTTTTCATTCGTAGCGTACCCCATACGTTCGCAGAATGTCCTTGGCTTGGCATTTTGCGATAATCCAAGTTGTGGCTATGGCCTAGTAAGGAATACTCGACATATACGCCGACTTGGTCGATGAGAGGACTAATTATCACCCGGCACAATCTCCCTCGTAGCTATCAGTCAAGCCGTAAGCTACGGCTCCGGCCGCTCGGGATGCAGGCTTGAGGACCTGCATGTTTAGCCATGCGCTGCTGTTGCCGTCGCAAAATGAGGGACGGAAACCGCTTCCAGGCTGGCGTCTCGTAAGACAAAGAAGCCACTCTTCTCCATCGTCCTGACAAAACAGCCTATGACCTCATGAGCAGTGGCTGGCAGAGGAGGCTGGTCACTGGCATTAGCTGGCTGGGGTTCAATCCCGGCGATGATGGAGGCGTGCCGGTGACATGTTGGCAACTAGGGTCAGAAACCTTGTACTCATGGATGGACGTTTTATCCCTTGTCCCCGGGACTTTAAGGCGGGAGTTGCAACAGCGATGGCATCAGAAAGCTCAAGGCTGGTCTAGTCGCTGGGTTTGTATGCATATATCATGCACCTTGCACAGTATCGTGCGCAACAGTGGAAATCTTGGGGGAAAAGATGTGGAGATTTTCCTTTGGAGGTCTTCCTTTTCGGATGGAACCTATGAAGGAAGAGGAGAAAGAAACTTGCAAGAGCGGCGGCTTCACCGAGAGACCGCTATCCGCTATTATTTCGTTGCTGGCTCACTGAAAGTACCTATCGTAGTCAGTTGCACTGAGGCTAAAGCCAAGGAACCTTGATCAAGCCTTTATTAGACTCTTCAGTTGAAACAGGTAGACAACGGCCATGCGCTAAGCCTTTGCGCAGTTACATGATTGGCTATGGGAGTACTGCCGAGATACAAATGATGATCCAAGCCGATCCAAAGAAAGCCTCATCTCCCATTGCGAATGTAATTAAACAAAAAAAAGGGTAAACGAATAATAACAACGATGCAGGAAAGCACCGGAGATGTGCGAGTTGCGAGCCTAGAACTCTTCATGGACCTTTCAGGAACGGCGTAGTTACTGGAGCCATCTTCATTTCGGACTTGTTGCGCAACCTCTTATGCATTCATTGCGACAGGTTATCGCGATGGACAAGTGTGGTGTCCGGTCTGAGCTCCAGGGCTTGTCCTGGGCTTGGGTCGGCGATTGCTCGTTGAGAGAAAATTCGCGCAGCTCGTCTTATTGCGAGGTAGACAGACAACAGAGACTATAAGTGCACCACCGTGTGTGCATACCGCGATGCTTCTCTCAACCAGCAGGCCTCGATCAGCCGTGGGACCATCTCACCGCACCACTCGCTCTTCAGTTGCCGTGTTCCGAGCTGCGCACTGGCATAGATAGGCAAGCACTTGTCCTTCTGTACGGGCTCGTCATGTATCTCTGCTAGTACATGGAACCGAGACTAGCGTTCCTGTACAAGCGGCCCGTTCGTGGAGAGTGGAATTGGCCAAGCATGTGGATACAAGCACGCGGTATGTGCTCTCGGATTTGAGGTAGCTGGTGACATAAAAACTACCTCGGGCTAGGGTATGGATCCAGAAATATCATGAAAGATGAAGCAATTGAGTGAGCGATTATTGAAAGGGGTTCGGCCAGTCACTCGCATTGTATTTGAGGTCTGGAGGAGACTGGTATAGTAGTGCCTGGAATATCCCTCGTCTGTAAAATGGAAGTTGCTGTTGTAGTGATTCACTGCCTCCATTTGAAAAATAAACGCCCGTCTTCAACCTACAGCTCCTCTATGACCTCATTTAACAGGTCCCCTTCTCTCGACCTCAGACATCTGCGTACTCGGTACCTTGCAGCAAATTTCAATTGATTAGCCCCCCGTCCTCTAGAAACAACAACAGCATCCATATGTACAGTGCAAAGATGCCCAGACTGCTAGGCCTTTGTCGCACCACAACTTTCTGCATACTACTCCCACGATGCTCACACCCTACCAAAACCACAAACATCCTCTACCCCGGCTCTAAGCAACGCGACGACTCCACTGGAGGATAGTAGACCCTGTACAAGCCTGCACAAGCCTGCGCCTGTTTTGCCCGCCCTGGTCCCAGCTCTGTCTAGTCTTAGCTCTCCAGCGGTCACTGTTGCCCGGGGGCTCTGTGACCCATTTTACCTACTGGATACTGTCATTTGTTTGGTCCAAAGCTGGTTTCCATCGGGTCGTGACGCTGATATCTCCACTTTTTGAGACCTTTAGGTGACTTATGGTGTCGGATAGCTGATCAACAAAACCACAGCAAAGCCCGCCTTCGCGACCAGATTCATTTGCTGCTTCTTCATCACCCTTCAAGTTTGCAAAGGTAGGTCATAGCGTCGTCCTCTCTCCCTTCGCATATCTTGCTCGCTTTCAGTCCAATGCGCTTCGATGATTACACCAATTCCTCTTCATTGACTATGACCATCGCCTCAACTCTACCCTCGCTTCGCTTCGCCCATCGCCACAGTCCGAGCACAGATGCCGGCATCAGCGGCCGGGATGGCCGTCAATGATCCTCGCCAAGCGAACTACCAGAGGAAACAGACAGCCATCCACCTTGGCTTCACCCGGCTGCATCTCAATCGAAGGATGCCTTGGTCACGATCATGGAATTGGTGCAATTTAGTCGCGCAATGGACTCTATCGAGAATTTTGCATGACACGCCGGGTCACTCGATCGCTCGATGCCGTCCATATAAACCATTCCAGTGGCTGACTCTTCTTCTTCCCTTAGCAATCTCCCCACTCCCGACACAATGGCCGCTATCAAGTCCCTCATGACCCGCGACGAGGTCGTTCACCAGCTTGCCAAGCGAAACTGGGCTGCTCAGGAGCCTGGTGTCATCACCGTCTTCTGCATTGTTGGTGTTGGTACGTTGACTGTGCAAACCCCAGACCACCTGCCGATATTTGCTAAAACCGTAAACAGTTGTCATTGGCCTTACTGCCCTCCTCGTCTACAAGAAGATGCAGAACCGCAAGGCCGCCAAAGCCTCGACCGTCTAAATTGAATGAATTGGATGAGGCTGGGGTTTAGGGGGAGTGGAGGACGACCCGAGGCATAGTCATGAGCGTCCTTTGGACTTGATGCCTCGGGTCGATGTGGTGTTATGTCAAGGTGCCTTCTGCGACACGCTGGGTGACCGACTGTGACCCCGTATCCAGTTCAATAATCGGTTACGTCCCTCACCAATTCCTCGCCTGCCGCTCGTCCGCCAAATCTATCCTGGCGGACAGAGTCGGCTCGCAATTATCTGTACATACCTATCACCACCGGATCTCGTGGGACAAATGTGCTGGAGGACGGGTTCTCGTCGAGTGTTTGCGGCTAGGTGGCTGTGTTCTATATTCTAATGCTACTGATACCTACCTGTTTGATACCAACAATACCGGATTTTTCTGCTTGGGGTAACTATGTGATTAACGTTGTGCTTCATGGCCAACAGCCAAGCTTCGCACTTTCATGATTTGTCCTATCTTCGTCGTGTCGTGCTCTTACTATATCGTACAGAACATACCTATCTAGTCTTAAACGCCCACGGTACAAAACTCATACAATTCATAAGTTGGTGATGATCAGAATCCTTCTTTGGCCAACATGTCCGCTATATCAAGATAGTAAGCGATGGCGTTGAAATTCCTCTTTATGCCCATCCACTCCCGCACCGTCCATCCTACCCGGTTGGACCAGTTGATGAGATCCAAGTGGCTCACTCCCAGCAGCGTTCCTTTGTATGTACCCCAGCGACTGCTCTCCACGCTGACAAGCCCGTCATTCGGCCCCTCGGCCTCGGCCATAACGGCGTGCGGATGCCGGAATGGACTGAGCAGTGCCGGCCGCTCTACCGCCGCCCCGTAGGAAAAGTACCGCACGCTCGGAAGATCCGGCGTGCTTGGGTTGAACTCCTCAGCCATGTACTGCCTCGTCAGCTGCGAGAACGCAGCTGTGCCCAGACCGGCTTGCTCAAATACCTTGTACAACCGGGGTAGATACTTGTGCAATGGCGAAACCTCTTCGTCAAGAAGATAATCTGCAAAGGCGCTCCCGCGGTGAGGCGTAGCGACGGTGACGAGGGCTGCGACGCGTGTGGGCAATGGCGCAAGATGGGCGAGCATGTAGCGGGCGTCGAGACCGCCCATGCTGTGTGCGACGATGGTTACGGCTTCGGGGACGGGGGCATGAGCTTCCAGGGCGGAGCGCAGAGCGGCGGCGCGGTCGGCGATGGAGGACGACGGGGGAACGGCGGGGGTTATGACGGTAGCGCCTTGGGCTGTGAGGGCGTCGCGAATGCCGTGCCAGTACTCGACGGCTGGGAAGTAGGGAGAGAGGCGTAGTTCAGCGAAGCCGAAGAGACCGTGGGCGAGGACGATGGGGTATTTTGGAGTTTCTGTTGCGGGTTAGCGTGTAAACTCCTTTTCATTCGATGCGAACGGGGAATAGAAATGTTGTACTCGCCATATTTCTCCCGTATTATAGCATAATCGTCGGAGATTTCCCTGCCCAGGGCTTTTATCCTGGGATCATGTTCGCGGCTGCGACAACTATCACATGTGAAGTCTCGGCGCGGGATTGGATGCCATTGTCCGCGAATTGGATATCTGATCAAAACCGAAGGGGGCGCTTTGCGCCATATTGTCGATCTATTCATGGATCTTTGAGTCGCATGTGTGAGAGAAGCGATATGTGATGATGCGCGTGAGTTTCTTAATGTGGTAGTGCAAAAGAAATTGGTGACGTCAGAGAGCGACACTTTTTTTTTGGTAGTTGATTTGCGCTTGGTTAGAAGCGCCCTATAACTTAAATAAATAGAATCGAGTACTCACTTGCAGGCAATTGTATGAAGACTGGTAGGCTTAAGCTGGAATATGCAGTATATAAAGTGTCTCGAAATTAATATTGTTAGAATTTTCATCCCGTTAGTGTCGAGTTGGTGAGTTGTGTCTTGTCGCATCGTAGTGCTGTTTTGTCCATCTCTGAATATCGCAGTATTCATGTATATATCCTGGAAATATAGGACCAGTCATGTGGAGTGACTATTTTTTGTTTGCCTTTCTCAGGCAAGGCATATCACTGGGTCGACTTACAAGAGTGTCTTGGGCCTCACTACACCAAATCATAGACATCGCCGAGCTGTCTGAATTACAAACCTTCTGATAGCTTGAGACTAGACAAATAACAACCCCGCAACAATTTTCGCTTTCGAAAATACATGAGCACTGCATTGTATCACCAGGTTCCCGAAGAATGCATGGCAAATACCATAGTATTAAATCTCCTAAACTGGGCCTCCCCTCGGAAGACCTATCATTAAGTCAACAATTAAGCTTATAAGGGTGTCTAACTTGTCCGTGCTCCTATTAATGTACATAAATTCCATCGCCAGCATTATCATCGACACATTATAATTTCATCCAATACAAGTCGTGCTTTGAAACACATCAGTTCTTTTCTGGGGGCAACTGGCTTGGCGCATTCTCGTTGGTAACCCCGCTGTAAGCTGGCCGTGACTGCATTCCGTCAAAGGGGCCGGCCAGATTTTCTGCAACGGCCTCGTCGTAACTGGGCGGGGCGTCATCATACGGAGGAACGTCCTGACCAGGGGCCAGTTGTGGTGGGTAGAGGGGATCATGAGCAGGCTGAGCAGGCGCTTGGTTGAAATTCTGAGAAGGTCGGTGTTGCTGAGGTGACATTGCGGCCGAGTTTGTTCTGGGCGGTAGACGAGGAGGCGTGTTATGAGTGAAAGTGGCTTGTCCGGGTCGTGTTGATCTGGCGGCTTCGACAAGTTCAGTTGGCGGAGTGATGCCGGAGTACACCTCCACTTGCGCAAAGTGCAGTGGTAGATTGACGACTTGGGGGCTCTTGGAACCGATGCCCTTCTTTGGCTTACCCCAGGACAGGCCAAGCTTGATCTCAAGCTCATATTTCCTGGAGAGATTACAGGTAGCAAATGAGGGCGCCACGGTGTTGGGCAAAGGCAGGTTCTTCCAAACATGGTCTGGAATCACCAGTTCTTGGCCAACCTCATCCTCTGGGCCCGCAGTCAGTGGGATGTTGATGTTGGAGTTTGACACGACAACCCATCGGTTGATCTTTTGGTTGTGAAGCTCGAGCGCGCGTATATCAGTACGACCGATAAGATCCAACTGGAACGATACCAGATAAACCTGGTCGGGATTGTTGTTCAGCTTCTTGGCGATAAGCCGTAATGGAACAGGCTTGTTGCAAGTCAAGACGCTGGGATGAGGCAGGCGTGCTGATATCTCAATAGCAGGGGCGGGAGCAACGTCTGCCGCTGGTTCCGGCGTAGTGGCGGGCTTGGAATCTGAGCCGCTCTTGAAGTTGAAGAGGGTGGAATGTTTTTTCTCTGGCTGAGGAGACTGCGGTCGAAACGTAAAGGGGCGACGAGCGAAAGCCTCCTGGCTTGTCTGTTTTGGTCGGGGTGGTTCGATAGGTAGGAATTTGAGTCCGATTTGATATCGCCAGTTCTCTTTGAGCAGCCCTGGACGTTGGATTGTGACTTTGATGTAGTAACGAATCTCTGCCTCCATAGGATAGCCAGTCAGAGAAGGAGGCAGTGTTCGGGTGACATGGCGAAGATAGAGCTGCTTGCTACCGTCCATGACCCTCACTCCTCCAATACCAAACATTCCACCTCCCCCGAAACCACCAACATTAGCCATGCCGCCAATTTTGGACATGGCCATTGGGTCGCTGCAGGCGTTGTTGATGGGAAGCTTGAACTTGAAAGGGAATTCATGCTCGCCGGCTTGCAACGGGTATGCGCCATAGGGGTTGGATGAGCTGGCGTAGTAGTCATCCGGGAAGACCTGTTGCAGTTTGTATAGGATCTTGTGGTTTTCCGTTGCCATGCTGCCGGGGGGTCGTTGAGGGCCAACCGGAGGTCTGGCCATGAATTGTGGATCGAATGCATTGGGAGCTTGTAGGGCTGTTCCCGACTCGCCTTCAAGCTTGACAACGATGCTGCCAACCTGCTCGGAGCGGTTGAGGCCGAGGATGATTCGACCCTGGATGAAGTCGAGATTGGTGTAGAACTCGGGCTGGTTGTCCAGCGCTATCCGAATAGACATGATGGGCGAACAATAGCACTAGATAGCACCGGAAAACGGTCGGTTGTGTGACCTGGAAGCTGGAATTCGAGACAGGTTTGGGCCTAGTGATCCCCAATGGCGTCGTATGAGCGGAGCGTGAGCTATACGAGACACCTTGGTTTTAAGGTGAAGATCTTGGGGTAACAGTTCCTTCTGAAAGGCTCTAGAAAGCTGTCAGTCTTGCATTATCGGTATGGGAAGTAGTTCGCGATGTGTTGTAGGACTAAAGCAATAACGGTCGGATGCGCGGAAAGTTGCACGTACGTCACCAACGAAGCTCAGCCTGAGCCAAGCCCCTCGTCCTCCGTGCGGTGAGGCCTAGTCGCCGGGCCCCGCGGGGTGAATGTGGCGGCTGTGGCTTGACGAAAATGACGTGGCTGATGGGAAGGGAGGGGAGGGTAAGGTATCGGGTTTTCCAAGCGCCGTGTCACCGATCAAGCTTGACATGGAAGCCAGATCTGGAAAGCTCCAGCTTTCAGATGTTGTGCTTGTACAACCTAATCCATCCATCAGGGGCCATCCGGCAAAAGTCCCTCAGAGACAGGGGTAGCCCAGACTTTGACGGAATTTTCACGCGACCATGTTTTGACCACGATCTTTTCGCTGTGCCGCGATGAGAACGGAGTTGCTTGGTGGACAAGGTTCAAGGACTCCCCCAGAGGGGAGTGATTGGCAAAACACAAGGTGCTTCAAACCAGAGTCAACAAGGGAGGCACAAAAAGTGCCGGGTTGTGTCAATTGCTGCCAGTAACAAGGTTTTTGGTAGCAACAACATTGCAGGATAGGTGCCTTGTATATCGGAGCAAGCCTTCTTACTACTTCTTGTCAGAGCCAGTTTGTTGCAGTGTGTTTCGGCACTTGTTATTATTGATGGCAATTCTCTGAGCATAGAGAAGGAATGACGAGCTGGATCCGGGTTTCTTGTCAACCCCGGCAAAGATGCATAGAGCTGTTGGTGACGACAAATTCACCAGCAGCAAGCACCTGCTTGATCTAGCACTGGAGCTTGTCACCATCTCCACTCACTCCATCGACCGACAAGAGATCAACCAACACGGATATTTCGAGCGTTTTTGTCACAAATCAGCTGCCTGGAGGTGGATGAAGCCACAATTGGTTTGAGAGATATCGGCAATGGGATAGAATGCGAGTCTGTCAGGGCAGCAAGGACCATGATCGACAGCTCTAGGACCTGTCCCGAGGTGTTTCATTGCTCACATTGGACGTGAGGTGTGCTGCATGTCGAACCAACTGCATATAAAGGGTCTTGGGGTCATGTGCTTGCTTTGAGCTTGCTATCCCGAGGTTGGGCAGCCTAGAGTAAAGGTAGCTGGGTAGGTAGGTAGGTACCTAGGTAGGACATTTATTTTCTGCCTCTGCTAATTACTATCCAACGCGGATCGGGGGCAGTACTGTAGCGTAGCTCTGATCATGCGACGAATATCTACTTTTGATGTATTAATCTAGTGTTCTAACGACTACGGTATCACGATCCGAGAGCTCACGTTGGCTGTTGAAAGCATGGGCCGGTATCTATCACGGCGCTTCGTACATTCGTACAATCGTACAATCCCTACTGTATGAACGGACCCCATGAACCCTGAACCGGGCGAACCCCGCGCTCGTCTCTCACACACAAAGTCAATAACAAATCTTGGTTCGATCATGCCATGCCATGCCATGTCATTGTCTCCATCAGAATCCCAACTCCCGATCACCGCGACGAGTTGTCTAGCGTCCGCGGAATGGAAGGATGCGGCCCGCTTGCCGCCCAAAAAAATGGAGGGCATCCAGGCCTCGCGCTCGTCAACCAACCACATCAAGGCCTGGCCGCTTTGGCGTGGCCCTGTACCGCTACCGCTCGTCTGTGCCCCGCGAGCTGCCGCCATAGGTCTTGCTGATTGGCGTGTTTAGCCCCCATCTTCAAGTCTCTTTGTGGGCAGAGCAGGCAGAGTAGGCAGAGGCAGAGATTACCCACAAACACCAAACACCAAACACCCTGGGTATACAACCTTGTCAGGCTTCAGTGAAGTCGCCGTTTCTTCTTCTTCTTCTTCTTCTTCTTCTGTTGCTGCTGCCATGCTCTGAGTTACTGGGTTACATAGTCCTGCTGCAATGGCCTAGTCATTTCAACCAACTCGTCACATTCAACGGATTCATCCTACAGGGATATAACTGTGTACCTACCAACAAACTTCTGCACTCTCGGTGTTTCTGCCGTCGATATCTTGCACCTTTTTTGTTCACTCTTCTGCACGTTGGTTTTGTCGTTTGTCGATCATGTCCCATCCTGATTGGCCTTGTCTGCCTGTTCATGGATCGTTGGTCGTATCTACAACAGTTGCAGCTTACACCAGTGACCAGTTGGTCTTCCCTGGTTATCATTGGACAGCAAGGTACCATTTGACAAAGGCTGAACTCCGTCTTATCCGCACTACCTGGTCTGCTTCTGTTGCACTGCATATATGGATGGCCCTTCCAACAGTTGATCCCCTCTTTGCAGCGCCCCATGGGACATGGGTACAGACAGGTACAGAGCCTCACAGCCGGAAGCCTGAGTCTTGATGTATGTGAGTGAGTGAGTGTGTGTGCGCGTCTATATGTAGGGGGCCAAGCCATCCCGTCTTATTCTCCGAACCCTTCCTCTCTGCTCCTGACTCGCTTGTCGGCCTCCATGTCGTGATAACCTGACTTGCCAGCTACTGCTGCAATGGCAGGCGACTGTGGATCGACCTGTCCAGCCTCTGATGGCTTCTACTCCTACAGTCCGAATGTTGCTGGTAACGCTGTATTGCTCGCTCTGTTTGTCCTTCTTACTCTCGCGGCAATCTACTATGCTGTCCGGTCCAGGACCTATCTCTTCTCTGTCGCCCTCACCGTTGGGCTCTTGATTGAAGCGCTGGGGTTCCTTGGTCGAATACTGCTGCGTTCGAGCCGAGACAGTCAGGGATGCTTTTTCCTTTTCCTGTTTGGAACGATCCTAGGACCGTCGTTGATCAGCGTCGCCATCTTCATCGTCCTCCCTCACATTCTCGGCATCTATGGAGAACCGATTTGTCCGTTCAAACCACTCGTCGCTGGCCTGGTTTTCTGGGGACTCAGCGCAATCACGGTAGTGCTCGAGCTGATCGGAATCGTCTTTGCTGCCTACGAGTCCAGCAGTATTAGTGTACGTCGTTCAAGGGTCGAGGTCAAAAGATGTCACTGTGCTAACGTTTGTGTGCAGCGAAAACGAGGAGCAGCAATCACAGCCACAGGCTTGGCCATCCAAGCTGCGTCGTTGGTAGCGTGTACTGGACTGCATTTCTGGTTCACCATCGGCCTGAGCACGCGCCGTGGGACTCTTGATGCAAGGCACTCGCAGATCTACCGGTCTTTTCGGTTTAAGAAGTTTCTCATGGGTAATTTGAGCCTGACGTCCCGTTGCCTTGTCATGACAACTAACTCGAATTAGCAATGGAGATTGCATCTGCTCTCCTGATTGTATACTCCTTCTACAGACTTGTCGAGTTTGCCAATGGAGTTTCAGGACCCGTCTTCCAGAATCAAGCCGCTTTCATGGTCATCGGAGGCGTGCTGCCCTTCTTGGCCGCAGCACTCTTGACCGTCTTCCATCCAGGAGCTGCCTTTGCTGAAGCCTGGGCTCCGACATCACCCCGAGGAATCAAGCGCCAGAGCCGACCGGAGCCTGTACAGTCTCTCACGCCCAGTGGCCACCCCGTTCATCATATGTACGACCCAGATATCCGAAAGCAGATCTCTCCTACCTCACCAAAACACAGCCGCAACTCTGCTGGACCCCCTGAGATGCCAGAGGGTTCCCTGGGTCTTCCGGCGCATCCAAAACCGACATCAAAGCCTTCGAGCCCCCGGGACCCGAACGCTCCTCGCAAGGGACCACCCGCGCCACTGAACCTCTCAGCCGTCAAAAAGTCGCGACAGAGCTACAAGCAGGAACAAAAGAGCCAAGCACAGAAGGATATGGTTCCTGATGGAGAGTTGTGGTAAGGAAAGCGGCGCGGAGATATCAATGGTGATATGGCTGGGTTGAGGAAGCATGTCTACATCTTCTATTTGTGCGGCTGCCTATGGCTCATTGTGGCCGGGGCATATTTCATGGAGTCTTGGATGTCAATGGCCGAGATATCTCTTGTCAGAGAATTCCCGGTCTGTTATAGAGCTGTTGGACCCTGACTCGGGGATTGGGGCGGTAGCATTGACTTATATATAGCATGGCACTTATGGATTCCCTTTTTCTTTTCAGTGTATACACTCGCCTAACATATGGATAGTTTTTGCTCTCCTGATATTTTTCTATACCTGAACGTCAAGGCAGGTCTAAGACACAGCTATCGATAGATCATCATCCTTCCCTTCATCGTAGCGCCTGACCAGGAACGTGAGAAAGCGGGCAGATCGACGCTATTGGGGATTAGCCAAACGCCATCGACGAGTGGCTCAAGCCAAGAGATCTGGTTTTGGAAGATGGCAACGTGATAAGTGCCTGTTACCCAATCGAGAAGCCCTTGCGAAGAGAACGCTCGACTTTAGGTCTTGTCTGTGGAGAGCTGACTAGGAGTTGAGGGTCTGAGTCTACGCCTCCTGGGGCCGTTCCATCATTCACTTGACCAAACTCACTCATGGGACTTGTGCAGATCACATGTAGCCCAACTTTTGCTCGAATTCATGTCATCGTATATGATACCTTGAGTAAAGCCAAATGAAAGGAATGTGATCCTTGACCCTTCTATCCTGCATTGGCCGTCTAACGACAAGACCAAGTTTCTTTCCAGCAACAAAGAACATGCACATACTTTCAGCCCATCACCTTCTTCCTTTGAACATACTTTGTGATAAATGGTCTATCCTTGGTCCAACTGACCAGATAGCTGGTAGTGATAAACCACGCTTAACCACGTCCGGCCGAGAGAGGCTTCCACCAACGTGTCCAACCCTCTTGGCGAATATCTCCATCGACGATAAATGCGCCAGAACCTAGAACCTAGAACTGCCTAGAAGCCTGAGCCGTGGCTTGGAGAGCGTCGCTCAAATATGGGGTACCTCGCCCCCTGTGAAGCTCTCCTCTCGACTCGGGATTCTTCAACCATCCATGTCAGGAACTGAGTCACTATTCATCACAAATGTCTTTCTCATTTGCTCGCATATCGGATATAATCAATCGTAAACTTGGTAGAGGACGTCCTACCGAGTACGACGACGAGAAGCCACGGGCTATATCCATCACCACCACCATTACTATCACGACGACGGCGACGGACTCGATAGGATAGCAGAAGAAGAGCAAGAATGGGGGTCCTGGCAAGGGACTTTGATCCTGAGCATAGCCATGGCCGTGTCGTCTTCGACTTGAACGTTGCGCTTATAACCATGACCTCTGTTGTTATGCTCATACGGTTATATGTGAGGGGCATCATGGTAAAGGCACTCGGGTGGGACGATCTCCTGGCTGTCATTGCATGGGTGAGTTTTCTGTCGCTTTTCAGATCATACAGTCACCAGAACCATCTTGGGCTAATCCATCACAGGGCCTTGCTGTTGCTTTGTCGAGTGTCGAGTTTCTCCTAGTTACTTATGGAGCCGGATCTCATGCACGAGACGTGCCTCCGGAATCACTGATCAAATTGTATTCGGTACGTGTTGGCATATCGAACCCGACTATGATATCCGTGTTGATGAGGTATGGACCGTTACAGATGCTACCTATTAGCAAATTGCTCTTTGTTATAACCACTGGCTTCGTTCGGCTGTCTATAGTAGCATATCTTGTTCGAATCAACCAAGATAGTAGGTGTAGCATCTGTTTCCCCTAATGCTTGATGGCAAGCTAATCTAGACCGATAGAACCATTAAGAGCAAGCATTCATGGCGTTGCTATCGTAACTATCGTTGTTGCGCTGACTTCGTTCTTCTTCATCCTCCTCTCGTGCAATCCCGTAGGGTATACATGTCCATCATCATGCTATGGAAAAAGGACAAAGACAAAGCTAACTTTGATATCACCAGTGATGTTTTTAACGCTGCCAAGCCAGACAGACAGTGCCTTTCTCAGCAAAAGATGGTGCAGATGAGATGGGCTTACTCTATACTTGGAGTCATTCTCAACGTTGTGATATTTGCTCTCTCCATCTGGGTCATTGCCACGAACATGGTGAAACGCGCAAACTCTGTCAAGTTGGCAATCATCTTCAGCACCGGGCTATTTGCTGTTGTCTCGGCGATGGTCAGACTCGTTATTCTTCTTACGGCTGACTCTAGTAAAGATGTGTTCGTTCTACCCCATATACTGACTGACGTTGTGAATTTGGAAAAAGAGTTAATCAAGCTTCATAGAACCAGTACAATGGTCCGTATAGCTTATTGGTTCCCTCTGGAAATCCACGCCGGTCTCTGGTGTGGTTCCTTTCCAACATTTGAACCTTTACTTTGCTCCGTAGCCGAATGGATCAGCCTCAGGAGCTATGCCAGACGCAACATGAGAAAGTTGTCGGGAAGCAGTGGTTGCGATACTCAGAATGATGACTGGAATGAGGGCATTGCCATGACAAACTCCCATATCAGCATTCACGGCGCTCTACGAGATTTGAGGGCTAAAGCCAAACCCGACAACGCTGATTCGGCTTCTGGTATCGCAATGTTGGATTTCGAGCACGGCATCAAGTTGACGACTGAATTTTTGGTGCAGGTGGAAGATAGTGCCCATGCTGGAGAGCGGCTGGAAGAAAGAGTATCAAGGACACCGGCTTGGAGTGCAGTATAATATAGCATATTTTCAAGATTTGAATGCCTAGAATGGTGAGGATGATGAACGGTAGTATTCCTGTTATTGTAGAAGCTGATCAATATCATTACTTGCAATGGCCGCGATGAAATTGATATAAACTCCCATACTTCTGCTGAGAACTTTTGATTCTGAAAGAAAGCGAGCTGCAATGCACTATTCTCTTGGACAAACACGCGCCGCCCTTTATTATAACGAACAAAGAGAGCGACAGTGTAAGCTCCAACTCGGGAATTCCAAAAATAGTACCAGTCGAGAAAGTGGTTTTCGTATCGTCTGGGAAGATTCGTTGCCAATGTGGCAAATAGACCGATTTAGCACACGTCTCTTTGTCTTTAGATCCTAGAAGTTGTACCCACGACGGACAAAGAACTCGAAACTCGAGGCGAGTCAACTATGATAGTGGGACTAGGCTAGGCTCGATACTATACATATTGTAGAACATACATCGAGCCCGTGGAGGATTTACGCATATTTGGAGGAGGATGTTTAAGCCGTCGTCAGACTCGAGGGCATGGATATTGCAAGAAATGTGCAAAAAGAAAAGGTGAGAAATACTGAGAAATTATACGACCATGTTTTGGCCTGCAATTGTCAAAGCAGGGAGGCATACACGATGAAAGAACACAAGAGGCGTCAACAGGGGAATACCAAGTGGACAGGATTATTTGAGCCTACAATATCTATCACCTGGTCTGTTCGTAGTCAAATGATTTCTTTCTTTGTTAGCAATTGCCCTCGACTTTATGTAGGTGACACGGACGTCCTCAGACTATGAAGCCCGTTTGCATCCGAGAGGTGCTGCTTTCTTTCATGATAAGACTTAAAAACTTTTGAACTTGTCGAATTTTGTTGACGCAACTCCTCAAGAATCAATGTCATAATATCATCTGTTCACACTTCAAGACACAACTTGCAACATCAGCAACATGGTTGACGATAACCATGACAGCAATAGGGAGACTGAACTTGGTCCTCGGGATGCTGTGCAAGCAGCCAACGTTGGAGAGAATCTCACCAAGCAGTCTCCATCGAGCACAGGGTCTGAGTCAACTTCAGCCTCAGAGAATGCCAACCTGTCAGAAGATCATCAGCCACTTCTTGGAAACCCCGGGGCATCCATTGCCAATGAGAAATCGAACAACAGCCCCAGCGACGATGGGAGCCAGGGTGGACCTGATACTCAGGCTGAATCGTCATCCCAGGACGTACAGCCTCAACCGGTTCCAGCAAGCCCACAATCTTCTCAGGGAGTAGAAGCTGCACCAGACCCCGATGACTATCACAGCTACAGAGAAGCTCGTCATAAGCATGACAAGAAATGGTGGGGTGATAGACACGACCCTCCCGAGCTAGGACACCCAGATCGTCAGTTTTTGTTCTCTCACAATCCACACATCTCCGATCAGGAGTTCCAGGATGTGTTGAAAAAGTTCAATGATCGCATTAGAGACCCAGACACAGGAGAGCTCAACCCTCTGGGAGCTCATCTGAGACCTAGTACTCCTCCCTTGGGAAAGGCCGAGAAACAGATACAAGGTCTTAAAGACAATCGTGTCTCTATTTCTGTTGAACTGGAAAAGGAGATTCTCGAGCATTTCGCCAGAAATAATGGGCTTCACCCCGCACTGATGGAGTGGTGCCAGGATAAGAATGTGGTTCCTATCGATCTCGTCAAGGAGCTGGTTAAAATGATGGATCGGCTGAAGCTCGAGATGTCCAACCAACTGCGTGATGCAAACGACAAGTTTGACGAGCTCAGGAGAGAATATGATGATCAAAGAAGCGTGCTCGAGAACAAGGTGAAAGAATACGATCATCTTGTTGATCAATATGAAAAGCGCGAGGAAGAAAAGGGCGACATCGAGCGGAAGCTCATAGATGCAGAGAAGATCCTGGAGAGCAAAGAGAAGCTCCTGGAGGACGTTTTGCAACAGTCACCAACATCCCCAAGAAGCCCCAGGGAATCAGGCTCTGCGGGTGTTGCAGCATCTGGCCATCAGCGAAGAATGAGCAATCAGACCATAAAAGAGCAGGTCAAGGAAAAGGTCAAGCTTGGGAAGCGCATTGATGAGCTCGAGAACGAGGTTGCTCGCCTTAATGCGGAGATGGAGAGTTCGAAAACTAGGGAAAATCCAGGTAAGCCAAATCAGCTCAACACTTGGAGAACTCCCACTGAGCAAGTGATGGCGACAGATGATTCTATGATCAGAAATGACCTCTCATCGGAGTTGAAGTTGCTCAAGGATAGGTATGAAGTAGCAATGTCAAGCCTCGAAGAAGCTGCAAAAGACTGCGAAGCAGCAGAAAATGGACGCAAAGATGCAGAGGATGAAGCCTCCAAGTACAAGGGCTTTCACCAAGCATTTTATCTCAGACTAAAAGAGAGCTCTGAGACTTGGTCTCAAGCCAGCGAGAGCATCCACAAGTTCCCAGATGAAACCATCAAACGCCCACCCAATGCTAGTCGAGTTCTACGAGCAGCGGCTGAAGAATTCCAGCAATTGGAGACGACTTACGAGAAAGAATGGCCGCCAAACGAGACCGCTCTCAAGCACGGCAAGCTCAGTCGTGATATAATTGTTCAGGCAGCGTTGGACAAGTCTGAGAAGAAGCTGCAGGAAAGTGAGTTATACGGCGTCAGGAGCGGAGTTGGCAGTTGCACAACAAATGTATGCTGACCTAACTGTAGCATTTGACCAGAATAGGAGACTGAGTGACGGCATCGATGTCCAGCTAGCGGAAAGGGAACGCAGATGTAAGCGTCTAAGAAAATCAGCAAAGTCTATCAAAGAGCTTGAAGAAAAGACCTCAGGACAGGGTCAAACTGACAACACAAGCGCCTCTGAGCAAGATAGCGCCTCATCGTCGTTGTCCCTCTCCAAGAAGCAGCTGCAAGCAGAGATTAAAAGCCTTGAAGGGGAGCGCCCGAACGCTGACGAAAACCTTGTGGCCAAAGAAGAAGAGCTTGAAGGAGCTCGAAAGGCCAACAAAAGTTTGTCAGATTCGTTGCAGGAGAAGGAAAATGACCTTGCCACGGTTCAAGAGGAACTTGAGAGTCTGAACACGGAGGTTGAGACAGTCAAAGCTGAGAACACATTGATGAAACCAGCCCAGGCGCGAGTTATGGGTATGGAGCAAGAACTTGGTAGAGTCAGACGAGAGCTCGTCAAAGTCAATCGCACGGCAGAGAACCTCAAGAGGGAGAACAAGAATCTCCTGTCGCAAGTCAGCAGCTCGCAGACTCTCTCAGAAGCTCTCAAGGTTAAATTCACTACGGCCGACGCGTTGATCTATGCCGTTCGCAAACAAAACAAAGATCGTGAGCCATTCGACAACGATGCTCAAAATGACCACGGCTCAAGAGGTGATGACGGAGACGGACTGGGCCCGACAGACCGGATCAACTACCTCAACATGGCCTGCTTCTTCCGAACTCGTAACTACATCCAGCTGGCACTACGAGAGGGTGCTTACCGCTTGGCAAACGTCATCTTTAACGATGCTGAGAACTGGGTGCGGTTCTGCCGAGATGACTTCGCCAAGATGGATCCTAGCGTCAACGCCCAGATCAACGCGTCCATGCGTATTCTGAATGGGGTCAGAAAGATCATGACGGCCGATGGAGAAGAAGGGGTCGACAGGGGCTTGAGGAGTGTACAAGCTGGGCGCTGCGAGCTTGAAAAACATGCTCATACACTCGCATTCTCGCAGCTCGGGCAGCTTGCCGACAACGTAATCGACTGGGCAAGGGAGCCAGGGGTTGAAGACGACGGTCAAGGACGGAAGAAGCTGTTCAACATGAAATCCAAGAAGAACAAGCGTATCAAGGCAAAGGATCTTCAGAAGGCGATCAAGAAGGCGGCTGCGATGAAGTCGAGTGAGCTGCGTCGCTCTGGCTTTCATTCTCCTCTGTCTCCTGAGAAATGGAGCAAGAATTTGGACGCAGGATTTGAGTCGCAAGGGGCTGATGATGTCTGAGCAAGGAGTCATAGGAGGATCCGGGATGAATTTGGTCAAGATTGTTTGTGTAGTTTCTCCTTAGTAAGCTCAGGTGTCTTGGATATATACGCGCAGCTGTGAATGATGCCTATCTAGGTCTAGTAGGTTAGTAGTTTGTATTTTATGAGTATGTAGGATCAACTTGTTTATCCTTACCTACCTGCCTACCTACCTAGGTATAGTATACACACACACATATATATATATCATGACAAGCTATTTCGTGAGTGCTCCTTCCATTTCTCCCCCGCACCGGACTTCACTTACCCCACCGTAGGTAGATAGGTATCGATAGATAGTGGGGGTTCCAAGATTCTTTTGGCTTCCTCCTAAACACATGGTGAGAATCTTCAACACCAATACTTATACTCCTTGCAAAGTATAGAAATCAGCCAATTCTAGGTCAACGGAATCTTTTGATCGACCAAGGTTATTTGTTAACCGTATAACAAGCATCATGGCAGAGACATCTTCAGCAAAATCTTCCCGACCCTACCATTCAAAGCTTGGAATCGTCACTGGAGGCTCGCGAGGTTTGTTCTTGTCTTGGAGCCTTCACATTCTCACTCTTGACTGATTCACTATAGGGATCGGTGCCGCTGTTGCTAAAAGATTGGCTGCCAAAGGGTGCAATCTTCTTCTCGTTTACACTTCCGCCTCGTCCACAGCACCGACCAAGCAGATCTGCAGTGAACTCTCCTCCTCCCATGATATTCTATGCTCTGCAGTACAAGCAGACTTGAGCAATCCAGCTGAAGCTTCCAGCAAGATTGTCGAAGCTGCACGATCTTTCCACGCTACCTACAGCCCAGACAAGCCCTTCCAGATCGACATCCTTATCAACAACGCTGGTGTTTCCTCAAATCAACACATGAATGACGCCAAGCAAGGGGCGATCCAAGAAACCGAGTTTCACCGTGTCTACAACGTCAATGTTCTAGCTCCTCTCCTCCTGACCCAAGCTATTGCCCCTCATCTTCCCACAAACCGTACGGGTCGCATTGTCAATGTTTCGAGTGTATCCTCGTCTATCGGATACCAAGGCCAGTCAGTGTACGCCGGGAGTAAAGCAGCCCTAGAGGCCATGACACGGACTTGGAGCCGTGAGCTTGCTACTCGTGCCACCGTCAACGCCGTCAACCCTGGGCCAGCCTGGGGAGATATGTACGCAGCCGCTGGACAAACCTTTTGGGAAATCAACCAGCCTTATGTCGATGCAGCCCCATTGGCACAGTACGATGGGGAGCCGGAAGTGTTGGCTTTGGCAGGGCCGGACGCTGAACGCTTTGATCGAACTGTACGCGAGAATATGGGCAGTAGACGACCGGGATTCACGACTGAGATCGCGGGTACCATCGATATGCTGTGTTCAGAGGAGAGTGGGTGGACAACCGGCAGTGTTATTTGCGCAAACGGTGGCATGAAGATGTCTATCGCTTAGAAGTCTATTCTCAAAGTTTCTCATGCCGTCACACACCATCAGAGACGGACCAACCCAGAGCTTGACTGCAATTGTGCCATCCGAAACGGCATCCCGCTTCACCATGTGAGAGCAAACCTTGGATTCATCCCGCTGTTCAGTTGAGTCGCTCCATGTTCCAATCACAGTGTTGCGGGGGAAGTTGACCCCTTGCGTCTTTATATGTCGTGAACCCGCACTTTGCTAATAGGCAATCTCGGCCTATGCCTAGCATCGACGGGCTTTAGCATTATTTGAAACGGTGGCGCTTTGCTGACGGAACTTTATAGCCAAGGCCTGATGAGTATTCTCGACAATCTGCACCATGCACAATGCCGAGTGCCTTGAAACAAGGCTGCCTATAGGATGCTAAATTGTAATATGATGCCAGGGATCGGAGTCTCACCTTCTATGTCGTGGAACCCCATTGACAGACTCGACACATCTGTCAGCTTGACAAAGCATGCCTGTGTCCCCTAACGCTGTCACGTCTGGGGTAGAAGCCGATGTTACACAGGAATCACCTTGCAAGATCTAGGCAATGCTATTCGTGGCCCTGGTTGGTCAGTAAAGCGACGGCTAACCAGAGGTGTTCAGGTTGTCAAGATCAACCGAGAAACGAGACAGTCTATGCTGTTTTTCTCGGCCTGTTCTCGATTTTGTGTAAAGTTATTGTGGTCAGAAAGATTCTGGTTCTGAATCAGCCTCTTCCCTGCATTTTACTGTTTTTACGGTGAGGTATTGTCTTGGACAAGGTCGGCCAAGTGCTCATCGTCTGAAGGGTCACTGTTGATCTTGACGTTCCTTGCCCTTTATTTATTCAGATCAATTCTTCTTCTCTAGCCAGCGTCTGTCATCTTCTGAAAGCTGTGTTTTATCTGCTGTATAGCCGAACAGTTGTCTTTGGCCCAGTTCTGTCAAGTGACCCTCTGTGTCGGGGCAAAAACAATGTCTCAACCTTGAACAACACGGGCAAGGATTGAGGTAGAACGACTGATCCATCGACGGAGATCTAGTGCGTGAATTCTTCGGCTGCAATAGAGGGCCAGTCTTTTTGCGACCTGCAAGTTAATCACTCAAAGATGCATCTTGCCCCTATTCAGACGCAATCAACCGATGATTCCCACGTATGTTCAGATGTGAACTATGCCCGTCGCCGAATTCTTGGAATATATGACCACTCAGGTCAATGCCCACTATCATTACTTATTCTGTGTCCCCAGCTCTGACTCTTGGATCGTTGCAAGTGTTTCTATGCGCTGTAGATCCTTCAAGCCATGTATGCAGCCATAAGCCCCATGTACGATATCACAGCGTTTACCCAATGCGATGCCTCTGCCTCTCCGACTTGATACAAGTCTCCCGATACTTCTCCACATACCCGTTCCAATGGCTTCTGTTGACTCTGGTTTACCCTCTTGGTGGTGCTGCATCAGACCGGCGGTCTGCGGGTCAAGAACCCTTCCAAGTCATAGAGGATGAAGAAGAAGAAGAAGAAGAAGATAAAAGAACTCAACTTTCCATGAGTCTCGAACCTTTGCTTGCTACATCACACTCACTTTCTCATCGTGCTACTTCGGAGATTGGTTCTCTGATACACTCATACACTCATTCAAAGACCTCTTCACGTTCATTGTCTGTCCTACTTAGTACAGAACACCAACTCAACGGCGACGCTTTTCTCTCTCTCTCTTCTTCTCCATCATTTTCTTTGCTCTCTTTCCACCACCTCTGGAAGGTCTTACACATTCATTCTCTTGTTGAAACTCTTTACTTGGCATACATTGCTTGACCATGGCTGGCGGTTCCTCCCATCCGGATCCGGCGTTTCTCGCCAGACTCGCCCGTCGCCAGCAAATGAACTATGAGTCCATGATTCTTTTTGCTGGAACCATGACTGGCTTCTTCTTTGTCATTTGCCTCGCCCTTCTTCTAAGGCGGCTTTTCATCGAACTAGATGCTTCGCGGAGGCCCAGCCTTATCACGGCTTTCTTACGGTAAGCAGATGCCACAATCTCAAACAGGCGTCCTTGAGCTGATGGCATCACAGAAGTTCAAGAGCCGCTATTCTTCACAGACCTTCGCGTCTACCATCGGGGGGGCATGCGATCCTTATGGGTTGTTATCTAGTTATCAACATCACCGTCACTTTTACCAACATGGACAACGAAAATATGCCGCTCCTTTCTAACCTGGCGTCCCGAACTGGATGGTTGGTTGTGACTTGTTACGTTCTTCTCCTTCTATGCTGATAGATATCTTAGGATGGCTGTTGCAAATCTACTCATTGTCGTCCTTCTATCTCTCAAGAATACGCCAGTAGCTGTTCTTACAGCCTCATCCTACGAACGACTAAATATCCTCCACCGCATAGCCGGCTACACTACCCTCACCTTCGCCCTTGTTCACTCCTGTTCCTACGCTGCCGTCTTCGGGAAACAAAATTTCCTCCAACGCCTTCTTGTGCGAGAAGAAATCTTTGGCATGGTTGCTATGTTGTCGTTTCTCGCTCTCGCCCTTGCTGGAGCTTTCCTCCGCACGTGGTGGTATGAGCTCTTCTACTATCTCCATGTGACGTTCTGGGTCCTCGCTATTATCATGACTGGTCTTCATCAGCCGGAACTGAGTAACAAGGTCATATTCGCCGTCTGTGCTACCGCTGGAATATGGGTTCTCGAGCGAATTGTTCGATTCATCCGGATTGCCATCAATAGCACCAATAACACCGTAACCCTAGTCCCATTACCCAACGGCGGTACACGTGTGACACTTGCAAAACACATCATGGGCTCCTCCTCTGGAAAACATGGCTTCCTTTGGATTCCCGCAGTCCGTGCCTGCGAGACTCACCCGTTTACCATGGTCTCGGCGAATCCTATCGAGTTTGTCGTCGCGGCCCACGATGGGTTCACTCAAACGCTGCACAAGTGCGCCGTGCGGAATCCGGGTATAGAGCTAAAAGCGTCAGTCGAGGGACCGTACGGCACTTTTCCCGCAGCGAGGGGGTATGGCAAAATCCTTCTCGTAGCGGGAGGCAGCGGAGCCAGTTTCACGGTCGGTGCAGCGCTCGACATGGTCAGGAGGCTTGATCCAGATGACGAGGTTGATATTGAGTTTATTTGGATGATTAGGAACCGGAGTGAGTCTTCTGTTGATGCCTACTTGATGGCGTCTTGTGGTTCTGACTTTTGGATATAGCCTACCTCGCCTGGTTCTCTGAACACCTCAAAACCCTACGAAAGGACCCTCGCGTCTCTGTCAAAGTCTATGTAACACGCGCTTCGACAGCCGAACTCGTCATCCAGGAGCAGCCTCCATCTTCGACCTCGTCGTCAAGCATTACGTTCATTGAGCCTGATCCAGAAAAGGAGGGCCTTTCTCGTCCAACAATGGCCCGACTATCCCTTGATATCGAGAAGCATAAAGATTCATCACCTGTCGAAATCCCGCTTCCGAGCGACGTCGTCTTTCGCTATGGAAGACCAGACGTTGACGCCCTTGTGAGAGAAGCGATACAGAACATGCCATCAGACAAGCGCGTGTTGGTCATGGGCTGTGGACCTCGGACGCTCATGTCAACAGTACGAAACACAACCGCTGATTGTATCATGGACAACAGGGGCGTGGAGTTGCATTTGGAACAGTTTGGGTGGTGATTCTTCACATTATTATGAGCTTTTATCATTCACTTCAACCGACACAACGGTGGATTATCATCAATGACATTTGACTGAAGAGAAAGCAAGATGAGCATATTCCAAATAGTCCGCCTCCAGGGCTTTTGTAACATTTGACCATCATACCACATTTATATAAAATATATCCATGTAAATATTACAAGGCCTGTACCGATGTCCATCCAAAAAAGACATCTGGGGTATATAGCATTCCATAAAAAAAAAAGACAATTCATTCGTCATTGATCCAAAACCGACGCCTCCCTTTTCGCTGTACATGCATCCAACAGGCCAGAGAGTCATAAAGTATATAAACAGAAGTATTAAAAAAATGCACATGATCATCAACATTAGTTAGACGGCGCGTTATCGCGACTATCCTCGCATTGCTGTATCGAGGGCTGTGAGGAGCGACGTCGAGTGCTCAGGAACTTGGCGCCAATGGCTTTGGTGCCATAGGATACCTTTTCAAAGAGTCCCTGAGTCTTCTCCTTCATTGTATTTTGTCGACGCATTCGTTCGGCAATCACCTCTTCCATGGGTGATGGTGTCTCTTCGTCCTGTTCTCCAAGGGCGTCACGTACTGCGGGACAGGGGTCGACAAGTTGCTTTGCGTCTCGGAGACTCTCCAAGAAGATCGAGTATGACAGCGTGACGGCCTGGAGCACAATGACAACGATAAAAGCTGTTTTGACGGTGCCGCCATTTTGAATGATAGCGTACATGACGAAGGGCAGCCATGCAGGACCAGAACTACCCATGGTGATAAAGGCTGCAGCACGTTTTGTGCGTCGACCTTGACCGCGAAGGCCAATGGCGAAGACGAGGGGGTAGATGGGGCCCTCAAAGAAGTAGAAGAGTACGACGGGGATGACCATGAGGTTTGGGTTGGAGGGACGGACAACCACAGGGAGAAGGGCGAAGAGCAGGCATCCGGAAATGCATATGGTGAGGATGGTGCGAGGTCGTGGGAAGCGAGATCGGAAGACCGAGAGATATGCAAGACCTGCTGCCATGAATCGGGACACGGCAAAGGCGGTATGTGCAATGAGGAGGTAATCGGGTATCGAGAGGGTGATTCCGGGAGGTTTATCAGGGTTGGACTTGTCGCTGGCGCCTTGTGTCGCCTCGTCTCCGGTATCGGCATGATCGGGTAGTATGGATATCATGAGATCGCGAAAGTAGATGCTGAAACACTCCTGAGAAGCGACATATGTATACTGAGCGAGGACGGCGAGAATCAGACTCCATGTCCGCAGCTGGAGGCCACCCCTCTTCTTCTGAGGATCAATAGGGAGTTGTTTGACCGACTGCTCCAGCTCACGGTCGCTCACTTCCGGAAGTGGCATGTAGTAGAAGAAGAGACCCAAGGCGACACAAAGCAGAGTGATGCCAAGATAGGTCCACTGAACATTGATGAGGGTCATGCTGCTCGCGTTGTTTTGTTCGACGATGCCTTTAAAGAAGACCTTCTGGGCAAGAAGGCCGCTGAGAACACTGCCGGTGCCCTGGATACCCTGAGCCATGAGCACACGGCTCTCGCCGTATTCAGGAGGGCCGCAGAGAATCAAGAAGGCATTTGCGCCGACCTCCAATATTGACAGACCAAACCCGACAACAAAGTTACTGAGCATGAAGCCCGCGTACGATTGCGTGACAGCCGAGGGCCAGAAGATGATGGTTCCAATCCCATAAAAGCAGAGACCGACAATGAAAGTAACTTTGAAGCCACCAACGCTATCGTGCCCGTTGCTCCTATGCCGTTTTGATCGGTTATGCTCGTCGCGTCGAAGAATCCACTCACCCACTAGCAGGGGGCCGAAGAAGTAGCCACATCCAAAGTAAACCGACGTCATGCCAAGGGCTTGTGCCGTGGTCATATTGTCTACAGCCGCAATAACGGTGTTGAGAGTATTGAGAAGGCCATATGAGATACCCCATAAAAGGAACAAAATGGAAACAATGGTGCAATACTTGAACGACTCCTTCTTGTTGCATTTGAGCATACTCTTGGGCTTTGCCATATTGACAAACCCAAAGTAGACGCCCTCGACAGTTCCAGTAGAAGATGTCATGGTCGTCGAAGTTTGATAAGTGACATTGCTTTGCTGTGTACGCTGCGGAGGGCGAGTCGGAGCTGGCTCATCGAAGGGGGTCGTCAAAAACTCCATTGCGCTCATGGGGGCGTTGGCGTCAAGCGGAGACTGAACGACTGACTGAGCAACAGGGGGGGGCTGCTGGATACTGACACGATGGCCTGTCGATGGCGAGTCTGAGTCGTTGGGTCCTTTTGGTGTACTGGCTCTAGTTCCATTGGGGTCATATAGCATGGAGGGCAGCAACTTGAGAACCAGAGGCTTCAGCGTCGGTACACACGCGCACATCATTCCAACGTTGACCTCAACGGCACTCCACATGAAAGAACGAGAGGCATTCCAAGCAAAATCAGTCTGTCCACCAAATCGTGTCTCGGGGTCGAGACTGGTGGTGGTGGGAGCTCTTGTAATGGCCTGCTGTAGGTAATAGATTCTCACCACGTCGACGACGGTGACGAAAATACCAACAGTAAAGGTCAGGACCAGGATCGTTTTTTGGCGAGAGGGCAGACGCATGCCGGTGAGGACAGGTATAGGCAGGGCGAGGATAGCCAAGTCGGTGACTATATTGACGGGAGAGGAGCAGATAAACTCGGTCAGTAGCGGTATGCATTTCGCCCGTGCGTCATAGTCGACATCCCAAGCAGCCGCAATCGGCCGGCATTGGAAGACATTCATAAGGGTGAGGGTGAGACCGGCAATATTGACAATGGCGAGTGTTAACCAAGAGGCAAATCGAAGTACTCTCTGGGTGTGCTTGGCCAATCGAAGGTAGAATATGAGTACGGACGTTTTTGTGGCCATCAAGGCGGGATTATACAGGATGGAGAAGACATATTGAGAGCGACGGAGGGCGGGTACGTTGTGGTCATGGATATTGACATCGTGTCGTCCAAGTCCATTGTGAACGCCAAAGCAGATGGTGAAGGAAAGGAAGAAGGCAAAAAGCCATGCGAGCATCATAACGCGGTCATCCCAAGTGATGTTCCGGACAATAAAGGTCCGTGAGACCATACGAGCAGCAACAAAGATGGTGGCGAGGACGAGAGTGGCCGTTGTGACGGCAAAGACGACCGGCCCGCGATCTGGAATGCCTCCATCGTCGGTGGAAGCCGAGTCGGACATGTCGGAGCTTGAAGAGACATGGACTTGTTACTCGTCAGACGGAGAAGGCGAGGACAACGAGGTTGAGGTTGAGATCGAGATTGGCTTGACAAGCTTGAGCCGTTGCTACCTGGACGAGCATGCCATGTCTTTCAAGGATCTGGTTCGAGGATTCGATCGACACGGATAAAAGAGATTGCCGGTGACGTCGAGTCGAGGTAACCCGTACTGTATCAAATCGTATATGTCGTGCAGCTGGTGATAAGATAGAGGAAACAGGAGGGGACCGAGAATAAAAGTAATGAGGAATTGTCAAGATTTTTTTTTGCCAGCATCAGCCGAGCAAAAAGTAAAAGCAAACTCAGTTGAGTTGCAAGGTGGTGAATCTCAAAGTTTGGTTGTGGGATGGATGCAATGCAAGTCCAGATGGGAAAAAACGGAGTGGGCCCTCTTTTTTTTTAGCGGGTTGAGCGGGTAGGGTAATTCAGCCACCGATAGTGAGGTAGCTACCCAGGTACCGTAGGCGGCGGGGGAAATGGCCCCGCCGGAGTTCGGGAGGCTAGAGAGTACGGTAGTGCTATCAACGGAAACGCCCAGCGGAGTGGTTACGTTAACAACGGCATTCCTTTGAGGCAATTGAAACGGTGAGAGAGGTAAGCAAGGTTCGGCTACTGAATTTAGGTTTATTCAGCCTAATTTTTCCAAAGAGCTTAATTAACTATTGCCAAGTCTAAGCCCCTTCATAGTATGGTGCATGCTCGCGAGCAGTATTTTGGTTGAGGGTCAGGTGACTGATTGACTGACTGGCTTATGACCGCCGTTGGGCAATTCGTACTTCTGGGGTTGGCAGCTTGCCGCAATCATGTAATTGGCTGAGGAACCAATTGATGGATAGGTGCTGTGGATAAATAAAGATGATCTTATCTAGGCACCAGTTTGAAAACTCTTCAATTAGAACTCGGTTCTCTCTCGTATAAACTCCCTACCAGTATTTTCGATTTCAGGGCGGTTGAATGCCATTGGGGCTCTCTTTGTTCAGTCACTCAATAAGGGAATGAAAAAAATGCCTCGCAAGGGGAGGAAATGACATTGCGGCGTGATGAATGGATGATCAATAGTCTCGACTACGTAGCCGTTTCCATGGGATCGTCATCATCACCACCACCACCACCACCACCGAGGCAACACCTTTCCCCGACCGCCCTTCGTGATGGATGCAAGACGTACAGTACCTTTGCCCGCAATTGAAACTGCCATTCTTTTTCCTGTTTTAGGCCTTTGTCTCGCTCGAGTTTATCCAGTCAGCTCGGCTCAACGGGGGGTTGATGCTACGGTACAACATCATCTCCCCAATGGCAGAATGACAAGACCTACACCAACTGTCGATAATTTCGGTGCCTAGTCTATTTTGTTTCCTCTTCTTGATTGCTGCGGCTCCAGTTCCGTTGTTGCCCGATCTCGCATCACTCAACCAAATAAATAATGGACTGAGCTGAGCTGAGCTGAGCTGAGCTGAGCCTGCATTGCTGAGGTGTCTGACTGCTTTGTTAGTTAAGCATGACAACTCAACCCAATCCCCCAAGCCACACAACATAGGTATGCATTCTTGATACCCCGTGCCGTCGCGCCGCCGCTCCTCGGTCTCCTATTCGGTGTTTGATGATCCCCCACACTCTCATTCTCTGGTTTTATCCTCCTCCAAATAATCATACGTCATGTCTGTTGACAGGGATGGCATGAGATGCACGCCATGTCGATAAGCTTTTCATCAAGCCCTGATCTACGGCCCGCCATGAGCGACAACAAGTCAACGTTGCATGTCACTGTGAACTGATTGATTGATTGATTGTGTCGGTTAATACAATGTTTACTCAGCCAGTCCAGTTTTAGTATAACACATTCTGTCTCTCACCGCAATTACGGGACACGAGAGAGAGACAGAGAAAAAACATCCAACTCATAAATAACAAATGATTATATCACACGGCACCTGCAGCCAACATGCAAGTCGGTCACGGGCCTAGCCGACATTCGCCGGTGGCACGGCCTCGACTGGTCCTTTTTTTTTCTCATTTTCTTCTTCTTCTTCTCATCTTTGCGCTGTTCAACGGTTTACCGCCAGCAAGAAGCGGAATACACTGGGGAAATCTCCCTCCACAGGGATTAACAAAACATATCCCCATCCACTGAGGGAAGCATGGTCTGCCATGTCAGCAGCCAGCAGCTTAAAATGGATCTGCCACGTCAAATGGCAAATCCAAACCCAACCCATGATTCCCCATTCTCATGCAGTGGCCCGAGACGCCTATAACCGAGACAGACGCAGGGTCTCTTTCGCCTAACAATAGATTGCCCTTTTCCGAGCGTCCGCCGACGGTGCAAATGCCATGAGCGAATTTGCTATGCATTCAACATTGCCATGGTCCGATATGGGATGGGCGGTATCGGCATATCAAGCTGTACAAAAGACACACAAATTAATGCCAATATTATAACCACATAATGACTTACTATTGCCTATATTCGGGGAAGCTCATTCTATCCATAATTCACCGCCTTTGTTTTTACAATCTCAAGTGAAAGATTCTGAAATTGGGAAGGAAAAAAAAAAAAAGGAAAAAAAAAAAAGTATAAGAAGCAACCGGCCTTTAAACAAATTGTCTCTGTTTAAATCAGATATGCTGTAGCATTAAGCTTTTGGCTTTCGGCGATGAAGCCACCGAAACCAGCCGGTCGAGACGGGACCCTTCGTCGGCGGCCGGAACTTCAGCCCCCCGGCCTCCGGCGTCGGCATCGCCCATCACCAACGTCATCGCCGCCTATCACGACAGCATTGGCTTCATGAACGTCATTGCTTCGCTCGCACCCGCCTCTAGAATTGTCTTGCTTTTGGTTATGAAATTGCTTTTGTCTTTTTTTAGCGGCCGAGCACATTCTTTTCTGAGCACCCAGCACCATGACTTCTCCGCCGCAGACTCCCGGCGCCACGCCGGGTCCGTCCTTCAACGTCGCGCCGCCGTCTACCGAAGAGACGCCATTGCTGGCCGGCTCTAGCTCAAGCTCGTCAATCCGGTCTATATCGCGGAAAGACAGCAATTCTCGTCATGTAGAGAGCGCAGCTTCGGCTCAGTCCAAGACAAGTATTCGTCCTGCTAGGGCTGTTGCTATCGGGCTGAGCTTGTGGCTTCTCATCTTCGTAGTAGGTATGAGATTGTTACCCTTCTGATACCCATTACAAGTTGCTAAGATGTCCTCAGCATGCAATATGTCTGGCATGACGCTAATTCAAGGCACTGTTGCGGCCCAGCTTGGCTCACACGGTTCATCCGCTATGTGGTTTACCAGCGCCTACCTCATCCCCATGTCTTCTTTGGCACCTGTGGCTGGCCGCCTAGCTACCATCTTCCCTCCTAGGGCCATGATTCTCCCAATCGCAGCTCTCGTAGCTACTGGCGGCCTAGTCTGCACTCTCTCAGACTCATTCGGAGTGTTTGTTGCTGGACGGATCATCGCGGGCGTGGGCGCTGCTGGCGTCTTGTCACTTGCCATCATCATAGGGCTTGAGTTGGCGAGTGAGAAGAAGAGGGGTCTGGTCCTGGGGTTGATCAATGCCGGGTTCACTGCTGGAGTTTCTTTTGGGGCTATTGTGTTTGGGGGCTTGATGCCTGTCGTTGGATGGGTGAGTTGAAGATTTAGGCTCCAAAGGTGAATCCATGGCTGATTGATAATCTACAGCGCCCGTTGTTCTGGGGTCAGATCCCCTTTGCTTTCGCTACAGGCCTAGGGGTGTATATCAGCATGCCTGCTGATGCGGAAGCCCATGACACGGAGACTTCTCTCAGACAGAAGTTCGCCCGGATAGACTATCTTGGAGCTACGCTCTTGGTAAGTCATCAAGTCCTCGATCGCATATTGCTGCAATGGTCACTGACCCTCTGCCAAGACCGCAGCTATCGTTCTCTTCCTCTATGCGATTGCAGATGAGATCCAGGTCCTTCCTCTGTGTCTTGCGCCCGTTGTACTTTTGCTCTTTCTAGCGGTGGAGTACTACCTGGTCGCAGACCCCGTCATCCCTATCAAGGTACTCTCCTCATGGCCTATCCTATTCTCATGCTTCGCCCAGCTAGGTGTCATGATCGCCCGCTGGAGCGTCCTGTTCTACGCGCCCATCTTCATGCTGGCAGTTCGCGGATCCGCTCCCGCAGCCGCAGGCTCAATCCTCATCCCGACCAATATAGGATTCGGCCTGGGCGGGATTCTCGTCGGCTGGCTTCATGTGCGCCGCAGCGGTGCATTTTGGCTGCCGTCCATCTCAGCCCTGGCCATCTTCACCCTCAGCACATATACGCTTTCGCTTATCAGCACCACCAGCCTTCCCCTGGCTCTTTTCCTCCTTGTCATCTTGGCCAACGGCCTCGCGACGGGCGGTGCCGTCAACTACACTCTTGCGCACACCTTGCACCTGAGCCACGACGACACCCGTTACATCGCCACTAGCCTGCTAGGCACGTTCCGAGGATCCGGATCGAGCTTTGGCACGGCGGTTGCGGGCGGCATCTTTTACCGTCTGCTCAAAGACAACCTGGTGGCCGGCTTCCTGCGGCTCGACGGTGGCGAGCATCTGCGCCCTGGCCGGCAGATACTGGTGGCTAACCTTGTTAGCACGCCAGGACTTGTACACGGTGGTGGTCTGAGTCGCGCAGAGCAGGATATTGCGATAGAGGGGTATGCAGGCGCTACCAGAGGTGTCTGGCAGGCCATGGCCATGCTGGGGGTTGTTGTTGTACTGTTCCAGACTTTGGCCGGAAGGAAAGGTCCCGAGGGGAAGCAGGGAGCTGACAAAGCTGCTGCTCCTGATGAAGCGGCGAGGGCAACGTTGACGGAGAATGAAGGCATTGGTGAAGCCTAACCAGGACTGTGGTGCGGTGAGTTTGGTGGAGTTGGTATAGCATTTACAGTTCGGACGTCTATGTTTCTAAGTTTGGATATAGTATGGTCTGAGCGATAGATGGATGGGGTTGTCATGGTTGCCATGGTTGTCATGATTCGTAGAATACTAGCATAGGTGCTCGGGCCGACACCGTCATGATTCAAACGTACATACATGTCTGGACCGTGCATATCGTGAATCATGTCTCAGCCTCTCTAGTAAAACAATAGTGCCGGGATTGCCGTTATGCATAGTCTAGATTGGCAATTGCATGATAACAAGAACTGCCGTAACCGTGCCATGTAGATTGATTGATTAGCCAGATCTATACTTTGACAGGCCGTGTCATGACGATAGCGCCACACTATGCAAGCAATTTTTGTACGGTACCTAGTCAGACACCTACATAGGTATTCTAGACCGCTATCCCCATAATACATACTTCCAAATTATGCGGACGTGCATAGAGTGTTTTGCATAGATTAGATCGTGGCGGGATCCAATCAGGCCGCCACGTCAACCTTCCGCTGGCGAAATGCTTTCCCAATTCTTACCTATACCCGAATGCTACCCCTGCTCTCAAATCTCGCTTTGACGTCTCGTTTTGGCCCAACCCATGCTGCGGGCCGTGGGTGATCCAACCCCTGGGTTTGCTAGCCTGTACACATGGTATCATGATCAATTCACACGTACCTAACTCTTCCTGGTCAACATGACACCCTGAGTCGTCTGTACTTATACATACATATCTGTGTATATATATATATATATATATACATGTACGTACATAAATAGGTACATGTCTATGGATACTCCACTCTCCAAATACGTAAAATCCTAGATCCTTGAACTCAATAATGCAACACCGTTACAGAGAGATCTTGCCCACTGACGCTAGCAAGGAAGCTCCTCTCAATGTCCCATCGCTTACTTAGCACAGCAAAATGATCTACAGTACAGTTTGCTACCATGCCGCGCGACATGCACTACTACCACTACGTACTACCACTATTTTGCTGACTTGGGCGGTGATCTCCAAGTTTGAAGCGGTCCAATCTCGTGCAAGTATTGTTTGGTTAGAGTTTACAGGGCTATAGGCAAAGGTGTTTGCTACCTACCTTACCTACCTTTAGGTGATGAGGGACCAAACACTCTACTATGTCGTGAAGGCTACTGGCACTAAGGTTAAGTAAGAAGAGAAAGGCTTGTATACATAAACTAATCTCTATATCATATAGCGCGTATATGTATCAACTTTCAATAGTGAATGGGTAAGGGAAGTTGAGGCATTCACCTTGAAAGGCACACTATGATGGTACTGTGCTTTCTATCAACCAGACGATCACATACATTATTCAGTATGCACTCCGAAGCACCTCGATGCATTCTCTTTCCTTTCCTTTGGTTCACACCGTAGATGAGTAATTTCATCCAACATGGAGAGCAAGAATTGAAGCAAGAATTGATAGTATACATCGTGTTTCGTTTCGTTTTAACTTGTCGCGTCTTCGTATTCGATTGTTTCGAATCTAATATACAGGTGGTGGCTATGCTTTTGTACCAAAATGTTTCATTACCCAACTCGTTTTCCCTATAGAGGATCCCGTCCTCTAAAACATGACATGGCTCGGCCATGTCTGCGCCTGTAAATGCTTCAAGTTCCCATTGCGCCCCCAAATCATAAAGCATAGACAGCTCAGCCTTTCCTTCGAGCCGTACATCGTTTGAAACAGCTTCCAGCACATTTCAAAACACCTCCCTCCTCTCACACCATATTCGTACAGGTAGCTGAAACAGTAATCATGACAAGACGTAAACAACTTCGTCATCCACCCAGTCTCATATTTACGAGTTCACCGTCGAGTTGCCAAGGAAGAAATCAAGGTCGCTTCCATGGCCGTTTTGCGATCGGTGCTCATTCTCCGCAAGTTGCTCCAGAAGAGCCAGGAAAGGATCCTTCTCTTCTCCTTGCCCCGTTCCCGTGCTTCCGTTGTTGCTTCGTGTGCCAGGGCTCGCCGCTGCCCTGGCCTGATGGTGATGAATCTTGTTGTGATTGTCATCCCCGTGCCATGCGGCAGGGCTGCCGAACGCGTTCGTTGGTACTGTGCCAAACATGGCGTCGTAACCTCCATTGGCCTCGTTGATCATCCCTGGGCCGGCATTCGTGATACTTGACCCAGAACCATAGCTGTAGGGGGGGCTGAAGGGAGCGGCCCCCATCGGGTGCATATTGTGAGCATGCGTGTTGGGCGACAGGTTGAAGCCCGCTGCCGCTGCCGCTGCCACTGCGGCATTATCGCCCATATGATCATGCATAGCGTACATCTCCTGGCTTTCATGATGGCCCGGAAGCGACGTGGGCGTTGCAAGGAGGCCTGGCGATGAATGTGGCATGCCACTAGCTGTGTACGAAAACGATCGGCGGGCAGTACCTGGGGTTGGAAGCCCGGTGGCTGACGGCTGGAGGCTAGAGATAACCTTCACCTCTGGTCGTCTTCGGTTAACTGGTCCTGCTGGTGCAGTGTTCTTGCGCTTGAGATTGGGGCGTTGTGGCCCATCGGTGCTTCGTGGAGCCTCCCCGGCTGTGGGTCCGGCGCCTAGGTCGACCACAACATCTGAAAGGCGAAGGTTGGCCGCATCAAAGCTGAAAGATGGACCACCAGGTCCTCCTATGTTGGAGTAGCGGTCGAAGAAGTCTTCGCTGTGGAACCCAGGTGTGTAGCGCATTGAAGTGCGTGCGAGAGCCTTGACCAGCTCTCCGTGTGCGTGGCTAATGTCCTGCAAAGTTTCGCGCTGGTGCTGTACTGTAGCCCAGGCATAACGAAGTTCGCTCAAGAATTGCATCTCCTGAGAGAGGAATTCCGTCGCAGAGCTGAAAACATTTACTTCGCCCTGGTTTCCTTGTTGGCTGTAATGGGCTCCATGAACGTGGACGGTTCCAGCAGTGCAAACGCAATATCCTACGAATGCAGGCCAGTCGACTATCCCCGCCTGTTTGCCGAGTTGAATCAGTTCCATAATGGCGTTGGCGTGAAGAAAGCACATATTGGTGGCTTCAATCTGCCAGGACTGGTGCTGTCCTGTTTCGGCAAGCTCGGCTAGGTCGATGGGGAGGAATGGTCGGTAGATGAGGCAGTGAATGAGGTGGTAGATGACCTTGCTGAGCAGCAGGATGGTCGAGTCGGCTTGCCCGAATAGGGCCCCAATGTTACAAAAGACCTCTTCGGTTCCGGCAGCCCAGACGTCAAGGTCTTGGCGGATCTTGGAAATAGTCGAGTGGGTGTGCCAGGGAAAGTGAGAGTCTCCCTTGACACCGCCCGCAGCCAAGTATCGGTTTGTGTTCCCAAGGACGCGAGTGATGTCGATGAGCATGCCCATGCTTCCTTGCGGCTTCTTGTCGCTACCTTGGAAATACTGGAGGTTTGAGCCTGTTTGAAAGAATTCTCCTTCGATCGGGAGCGAGGACGAGTTAGGGGACCAAGAGGGGAGGCGCAGCATGATGGTGTTGTCGCTAATAAGGCTCGGTCGCTTCGATCCGGTTGCCTGAAATCGGTCAAGCAAGTAGCAAGTCCAGAAGAGTCGGCGTCGCATTTCCCACTCCACCGGTGTCATTTTGGCTTGACCATCCGTCTCTTTGTGTATCTCTAGAGCCATGGCCATACCGGTGGCACTCGCTGAGTCTGGTTAGCACATTTGGAAAGAAGCGAGGACAAGGTTTGTTCTTACTCATGAGCATATACGCCCTCTTTCCTTTTCCAGTTGCAGTAAAGGCACTGACAAGTAGCAATAGTGCTTGTAATCCGTCTATTGATGGCTCGTCGGTGTTGATTTCCCTTCTAGCACGAGCCGCAAGGTCCTCACTCAGGTTAGCAGCCGCTTGATACCCACTCGGGTCGGTTGTGTGTCTATATCATCATCAGTGTCAGAGGTGTCAGAGTTCATTATACCAAAGGGGGGACGTACCTTGCTGCCACAGCTGAGATGGCAAATGAAAGAAATCTCGGAAGTTGATTCAGTTGAAGCCGTTGCCGAATAGATGACTCGTCCACGATATAATAGGGCTTGCCATGAAACCTGGCGAAGTAGGTGTCAAGCAAGATCTCTGCTTGGACTGGAGGAGGTGATAGATCTCTGAATGCAGAAGTCAGTTATCGAGGCCAAGTAATACGATCACAGGAGGACAAACCGAGCCGCCGGTGTGTGTGGAGATAGAGACGCTGTATCGCCAGGAGAGGCGCGCACATCGACTGCGACACGTTTGGTCAACGCCTCGCCAACCTCAGTGCCTTGGGAACCAGACTCAGAGACTTCTCCCTTTGCGGCACCAGGCAAGTTTGAGCTTGCAAGCGAAACATCGTCTTCTCCCTTTTCTCTCAGCTTTGCCTCAAGTCCGTCTACTCTCTTCAATAGAGCTTCTAGTACATCCGTCTTTGGTCCACGCTTCTTAGGCACGGCATCTGTAGATTGAGTTAGCTTGCATCAGTATGACCCTCGAGTACGCGAGACATGGTTATTTAAACGCCAGCCAAAAGGGCATCATTCGGTGAAGTAATGGTTACTCACCATAAACACATGGACATTGGAAAACCTGGCAAGCCTCGCAAGATGGTCGAAGTCGGTTACACTTGATCTAGAGCAGTACCGTGTTAGGATTTGGGTTCTTTCGAATCAATATTCCTGCTTTACCTTTCGCTTCCTGCAGGACTTGCAGTTCATTGATTCTCGCGGTTCATTACTCATGCGACGAGTCGGAAGTCGTTCAATGCCAACCTGTGGCCTGGGAATGGCCACGGGATGGACTCCGGGCATGTGAGGAACGTTCATTGCGTCGTATATAGAGGTAGTCATATCTGAGCTGGTGTGAGGGGTCGGTGGTCGAAGTTGCGGTTCCGTTGGTCGAGATCCAGGGAGGAAGTGGTTCAATGAGCAGTTTCGTCGCAGATAAAAGATGGCGAGGTACAAATAAAACGAGCGAGGATGATACAAAGTTCGCAAGGTCAAATAATATTGATCATCCCAGGCGGCATCAGATCCAAAAGCTCTTTATAAGGTATGTCGCAGTACCGAGATCCGATGATTTTGGCGAATTGTCAACGGTGATGGGGATTGTGTAGATGGATCAGTTCTTGGATTACAGATAGTGTGACCAAGAGACTTAGCAATATAGATAGATAGGAACTGGGACGGAAATGGAAAGAGGAGCTCGAACCTAGAAGTAAGGTGAGGCGTCGTAGAAGACGGGACAGAATGGTACATGAGAGAGTGACTTGGGAGCCCAGAATTGCACGACTGACCCTACCCGAACCCCAGTCGCCGGTCTCATTCTGGTCGTTGCCAATGTGGAGGTGGCTAGTGACAGGACCGGGGTGCGAGCATGAATGATGAGATGGTGGTGTCGATGTTGGGATGGATCATGGTGGGGAAACGGAGCTTGAGATTGGAGTCCCTTTGTGGCTCCAAGACTGTTTCTTGAATGCTGACTCTAGCCTGAGCCCGGCAGCCATGATTCCCGCGAACAGTACCAGCATTATCTCTTTAAGGCATCCTGCTGGCGTCTGGGCCGGCCTTGTCATTGGAGCGCCCGGAGGGGATGTCGACTATGGTCAAAGAGAGCATGGTCAGTCACCCCCAATAGACAAGACAGGCTAAACCCCCAACGACGGACGCTTCAGTATTGGATGTACAGAGTAAGTTACGGGCCCCCAACACAGAGCACCAAACCGGGGAACCACATGCCCTGAAGCCGTTCATCTTTAATGCTTTGCTCTATCAGACGTAGCATTGCCCCGAGGCATATGTCGATCCTGTCTGCTCTTTCCGTTGTCTGATGCTTTGGTGGTCGACAGGCACGGAAATGTTGGCTCCATCTGGCACTGAGCGAGAGCGTGACGGAGGCGTGCGTAGTTGGTCTCACTCCTAAACGTCCTCATCCCAAGTGACCCTGAAAAGCGGATTCCCTGTACCAGATTAGACAGACATCTCATTGCCACCAGGTTGGCAAGGACCGCCTACGTACGTACGTATTGTGTGTGCAAGGGACGCTGGGCTATGCGGGTCCCAAGTTCCACGACCAGAAAGTCGGGCTCTTAGACCTGCGAGATGGACTGCTCCTTGTCCCTGCCACTTTCGCTTTGTTGTTGGCTTAGGCATGTTTGGTGCCGTAACCGCCAGAGCGGTAAGGTACGGCTCGATTTGGAACTACACCAGATGAGCGGTTCCTGAGCTGCCTGCAATTCAAGTTCTGTATTCTGTGGGCTCGGCGAACAAAGAGATAGTAGAGCGAAACAGGGGTAAAGATGCTGCTGGTTGTCGTCCGGCTTGGGCGACAAGCTGAGGCTAAACAGGGGCTTAATCAAATGTCAAGGTCAAGGTCAATGCCGGACCCAGGTCCACGGGTCTCCAGTCGCCATGGAGGAAGTTCACGATGCCCGTTGTACGTACATCAGGGTACTACCTACGTAGTATGTCCGGGTAAGGCGAGAGGGACAATGCACAAAATAGAGGGTACTACTACCAGATAGTATGTACGTGGAAGGGTCCGAGGGTATTCTATTGTGGGCTAATAAGTTGAGTTGTCGAGGTGAGAATAAGACTGAGCAAGGCCAAAGCTTGGATGCTCCCCGTTTCGTACCTGCCTTCTGCCGTCCATGCTTTCCTTCCATTTGCACATTGTCACCTCTATCGCACATGGTTCATGGCGCATGGCACATGGCATGGCTTCTGGTCGTACCTACGTTAGTGGACGCTTCGCTTAAGCATAGCGGGAACAGCGTTGTTTGGGGCTTACCTGGGGTCGCAGGGGGTAGGCCTGGCAGTTCCTGACAACCTCCACTGTCTACCTTGGGTTGTCTTGGTCCTAACGTTAGATCAGGGAAGGGGCGGGGCGAAAGGGACGACAGGCTGGGCAACCGTGATAGGTTAGAGTCGCAGCTGCTTGTGCTTTTTTTGGTGAGCCTGAAACTCAAGAAAAGGGTAGTGGATCTAAACAACAACTTCTCTGGGCTGTTTACCTTGGGCAGGTAGGTACTGACCTACCTATGTCATTTGTCGTCACTTGTTTGTTTGATACTCTCACCTGCATGCAGCGTTTCAAACAACCACGTACAGCCCAGCCCAGGTCTAGGTATGTATGTGCAATCCGAGGCCAGATCAAGAGGCATCAATCCAGCAAATTAACATCTCCGGCTTCCTTCTCGCCTCTGCTGCCAAACGACACAGACCGCCCGCCAAGGTCCTAGTCACGTATCATCCCGACTTTCGATGGCTGAAGCTTGGATCCATCCATTACATAGGCGCAATATCCTGGACCTCCTATCAATACCACACTCTCTCCTAAGGTACAGTGCGTTCGTTCCCGTCCGGGCTACTACCTTGACGTTGCTGAGCCCTTGCTCAACCTGTCTGCCATATTCTAGACCCCTTCCGCCGACACAATGTTGACGGAGGTGGCGAGAGTTCGCAGGGTCAATATGTCAAATCTCGTAGTATTTCCTCCATCCCAGCTCCCGTCGATGGAGACGAGATCTTCCCAGGTCCCCGACCATGGGTCGGCTCATGGACAAAGCGAGGCTTAGGCGAGTCTCCGGAGAACCTCCTTTCTCTCCCTCGAGGTTCGGGAACTAACGTCAATCATACGGTCCTAGCTCTCCAGAATCGGCCGAGCGACTGACAAGGTCGGAAAGAATAAGATTCAACACCGCCAGTGACACGCCTTGTTATCAAAACTACCTACGATAGGCATATGCAGGTTAACAGCTGCAGCGGGTACTATGCAAGAGCGTCTACTCTTCAACATCCAGGCGCCGTTTCCATTCCATCACGTTACCGAACTGGGGGTTCGTTAACGCTTTTTACTGATTAATTACACTCTGGAAGGGTGACGTGACAGCTCGACCAACGTCCCGCTCTGGCCGAGATATCCTTCGGATCAGTTCAACGGGGCTGTCTGCAACCACAATTATCGAAATAACCGCTTTGATGGGGCTGAGCCCCCTTCAAGACAAGGACCGATATCGATGTCTCTCTTCTTCGGGCGCTTGGGACAACAGTTCCCTCATTCGGAGCCCGGCCAACAGACTGGCATACATGTTGGGTCGATCTCGAAAGTTGGCAACGCATTGCAATATACAAGATACAAGACAGCTCTGGACCTGCATATGTGGGGATATATCGACATATCCTGAAGTCGCAAGGCTTGCATGAGGTGAACCGGTGGCGGTCTATCATACTGCAGCTTGTTAATCAACTCAACATGAGTCCTTAGAATATTCGCGTTCCTAGTTTGTGCCAGTCTAGGACATCCCTTTCGATCACTGTCGTGTTGGCACTGACGCACTCTTCCGGTTTGAAGTCACCCAGAGGCTAACATCCTGGCTAGTATCAGCAGCTAGTTGGTACGTGCTTTCTTCATACATACAAACGTACCTATTCATGTTCGGGCCAGGCTCCCAATTCGGATCTTGAGTCCGGCCAGACCCCTCATAGGTTTCCGAGAATCCTTGTCAATCCACGTTCAAGTGGCCTTTTCCTGCCGCACTAGACCTCGCCTCGGCACCCTGTCGAGCTCTGAATGCGACGCAGTGCTAGGCAATTTTCTACACTGAGGCTCGAGTCTCACGTTAGGAGTGCACGTTTCGTCGTCGAGACTGAGCCTATGCTTTTGCGCATTAAAGTTGCGTTGACAGACTAAACCAAACTGGCGTCAGGCTTGCGAGTCGTAAGGCTTGTATAATCTCCGCCCTTCAACTCATGACATATGGATATGTCAGCTCGGTGAAAGACCAATCGACGCTATTGTTTTCTAGAAACGCAATGAGCGAGCCTAGCAATCCCGGCTTCTCTGCCCTTTTTCGACTGTCCCGGACCGACGTCGTCCTCCACTTTACCCCAGGTGTCCGATTCGTACCCGCTGTCGATGTAAGTCGAGCCATTTTCACGCTGTGTTGGGTGGCCTCTGTATGCCTGAAGCTGGCTCACCTAAAGATGAAACCAACCGTTTCGTTGAACATGGCTCAGCTTTCGAGGTTATCCTCATGACACCTAGTATGACAAAGTGATGGCGAAACTTGGCCTTCCTCGTAGGCTTATCTTCTTCCCACCCGGTCATGAACCTCACTATCTGGACTTGTCAAACACAGCGGACTACCTCCGATGGCGGTCTAGATATCGGCGGGTTTTGACAAGTCCGAGACATGGTCGGACTGAACAGGCAGCCCAAGAACTAACGAGAGGCACCTGCATCACATCATGCCCTTCTGTGTAACTTACATAAGTCGTCGAGGAGCGTCAATGCATGCCCTGTTAGTCTGTCGGTAAAAGGCGGTGATCGACATGATTTTGCGCCTTCATATCGCGTTGCAACTGGTCAATAGCAGCGGCTCGGTCAACGACTGCCTGAGTTTCTTAGCTCTCAGGTCTCTGCTGAAATGGACGACTAGGCGGGACGAAGTGGGACACTGACTTGGGCAATTATGTCGTATGTTCGGATGGCCTGCGTACAGTACATGTTTCATTCTAGCCTACCTCTGTACTTCACCAAACGGATTTGGTCCTTGGCAGCCGTTAGAATCAAAGAAGCTTTCGCGTATCCCGAATTCATCATCACCACTGGCGTTTCATGCGCAGGTTCGGTCAAGAATGAATACCGACCCCGGAACTCACATCCGTACGGGTTGTAGCTCATAATAGCCTTATGCTCCACCCATAGGTGGAGGTTCTCCTACTCGCTTCTGTTCAAAACCCAGATGCCGCTGTTAGGATCATTCAGCACGGCAGTTAGAGCGAAAGCCCGTGGGATTTCAGGGACAGGCGAGCTCTGGAGAAGAATTTTGAGCTCTCTTCTAGAAATCGGCTCAGCTACTCTCGCTAAGCCCATGTCTCTTTCTCTCGAATATCGTGAGATACCAAGCTACTTCTGGCTCACCTACTGGCAGTCCCTCATTAAGTTTGGGACCGTCGGCCGAAGATATGCTTACAATGCGATCTCCCAGCTAGGCACGATCGAAAGTTTAAGGCCGATCAGGGACTCGTGTGGCCTATAGGGCTTAGGCCATGTCCGTGTTCCCAAAACTCTGTTGCTTGATCTGTATAACAGTATAATCCAGACAGACCTCAATTTGATTTGTCACCACCGGCTCAGCAATGCAAAAAGTGCGGCTACATGCTTCCAAAATCATATTGCATAGGCGCTTTCACTGCTTCTCGCGCTCTCATATGTACGGTCATCATTCTTATCACATCCCCGCTGACCCCTTGGCTCTCGTTAATTTAATTTTGCCCGTTCAACCCAACAGAGAGGCTACGCCAAGCTTACTGAAAGAATGGATTCTCTCGTCTCGAGAGATTCGACCTGATACATGTCGACTTTGTTTCTCCCCGAGGCGTTTCGCCGAGCGAGTCTGGTGGAGGCCGTCTCCCTCTGCCAACCCCCCCATGCGAGTGGGTTCGTAAACCGAATCTCTCCTGGTGCAGCATTAGCACGTTTCTCTCTTCACATCAAGTCTTTTCAGGGAAGCTGCCCGGTGCCCGTGATCATCTGTGGCAAACAAACCAGTGCTGGCCACGCGTGAGGTTTGACTGGTCCCCTGTTGAGGCATCTGCAAAGGTCCTCTCATCATCTGAACTCACTAACCCTGGGAGAACATGGTATTGCTTCGTTCATCCCATCTCTCATCCCTTGTTCATTTGTGCCTACACCCCCTATTTCCTGCTTTAGAACCGAATCATGTCAAGTTTTGCCCCGAGGTTGCCGCATCCAGATCTCTTCGCTCATAGCGCCCAGAGTCCAGAGATGCATCACCTCGAAAGCAAGCCACCTCTCATTACTTGATGCTCCATGGCTTGGTCCAAACCGGCAACACGCTCAAGCTTCCTTTTGCCGGCCGCAAGTTTGTCGGTAACATCACATCACAGGTGAGCCCTGCGCCGATTGCATCCTTCTTTTGAGTGGGAAAAGTAGGTCTGGCCCTTGTCGCAAGTGAAGGTCCTTCATTTCTTGACAGTAAGATGGTTTGGGGCTATTGACTCTATCTCATCATCCCACCTCGTCTCATACGAAATGTGTACAAGCTGAGCTGGGTGTTACCCTATCTCATTGATAAAAGCCACAACCGTTATCTGCCGGTAAAAAGTAACGGAGTGGTTCATGTCTTGGACAGTCCGGGGAGCCTACCACACCCAAAGTACGGAAGGATACAGGCACCCGACAAAAGTTGCCACAGGCCCCAGCCAGGGTGAAGATAACCCACCCCGATCAAGCGCCCTGAATCTCACACAGCGTCTAAACCCCATCTTACTGTGAGCCTGGGGGAGTACTCGACTGCATGTACACAGCATGCATCAGACCCGTCGAGGTTTGTCGACATGGGTTGAAGGAGAACCTTGTGGGGTTTTATGACAAGTCTTGTTACTGTTTGGTGAGTAATAAGTGACACAAGACTACTTACGCAAACCGAACGAGATGAGGACGGCTTTGTTCAGGGCAGGCAAATCTTGCCAAGGGGACGAGGGTCATGGGACCGCCTTGACATGTACAGCAAACAAATAAAGAAATGACGACGTCAAGGGTGGAGAAGAAATGTATTCGGATCTCGTCATTAACTTTGGGCTTCGGCCATGTTTGCCTGAAGCGTCTATATAATATTCAACTGACATATAGGTGATTTCCAATCCGCTAGTTCTTGTATGTAACTATCATGTTCATATAGTAGTCAATCTTGCATGGACCTTTCTATACTTAGGTGATTTGTGGTCCATTGTAACTTGAAAAACGAACCACAGATCCGGGAGGTTCAGGGGGAGGGGGCCGAAACCTTCTCCTATCTGTGGAGGTCTGGTAGTAGCAAGAAAGGGTCAGGCCGCAGCCTTTGCAACAGGTTCTAACGTGGTATTGCTGCCCTGGAGCACTAGCAGCAGGGGTCTTCTGCACACCAGATCGACGTCTATCGCAATGCAACTCTGTGACTTTTCTCCCACAAAAGTCACCGGCCGGTTCCCCTCGGCCCTTTCTAACCCGGAAGGGCGACAGGACTGAAATCGCCAAGGCACTTGCCGGCAACACAAGGCAATTCAGGTGGTCTTGATGGTATTCGAGCGCTTAGCGCCGCGAGTCTTTGGCGCGGATGTACCGGGTGTTTGTTCCCTGTTTCTGGTCGGCCTCGTAGGTGTCTTTTCTGGCTTCTAACCCTAGACACATAGCAGGCCTTTCGGCATTAGGGCCTATTGTGACCTGGTGCTCGCTCTTACGTAGGATGACCCAAACATTGGGTGATCGCAGATTGGACTTGAGACTTGAGTTAATCTCCCTTTCCGACGACCACGTACAACATCTCATCCTTGTTTGTTGTGGTGATGCTCTTTTCAAGACTCGACTCCACAACTTCAAGCTCCAAAGCGATGGCTTCCACTTGCCAGTCTTACGAAGCTATAGGGCACATTCTGTCCAACAAGCAATCGCAAGCTTTCGACGGTTGTGAATGCAGCGACATCGTCTGCCCCGTAAGCAGCAAACCCATTCTTTTCGGCAATCAGGCCTGGGTCAGAGCTCTTTCTTCCGGCTCCGTCAGCCAGATCGAGAAAGACCTTCTTTGTATTGGTGATTCTTGATCCAGCGGCACCAAAGGCGCGTAGCAACATGCCAACAAGATGACTCTTATCCGAGCCAAGAGCAGATATTATGACAAAGGGCGCACTATCGTCTTCCACTGATCGAGCACGCTGCAAACTCTCAAGACTGATAAAGGGTTCGATTGGGGGAGCATTCCGGGCCAGGGCAGCAGGAGTACGGAAACCGACTGTGTAGATCTTTGAGATCTTGAGGGCTCTCATGGCGAAGAATACAGGAGCGGCGTCATCCGAGGATGAGGCCATGACAACGGCTGAACGGCCAAAATATGCGGATGGGGCCAGATCGCGTGTAAGTGTGCTGAGTATCCCCCTCCATCCAGCGTTATCGAATACAAGAGAAGTCGCTGATCCAAGACCGGGTTGTCCATTGGGCTCAAGTGAGTCGCTCTGCCGTTGGCGTGGACTTGACGGCATGGAGCCGGGGGAAGACGATCGGGATGAGGCGCCAGATTGAACCACGATGGTATCTACAACTCCAATGACACGAGCAGCCTCTGTCAAGGTTGGGCCGCTACCCCCGTTTAATCCGGCGAAGAAGGGGCTGGCCTTGGTCAGTGTGTGATGTGGTAGTCCCGGGTTGAGATATGCGCCGCCAAAATGCTTCTGGTTGCACCACGCTTCCACGCTCCTGGGGTTGTTTGGATGTCGCTCGACAACCATGAATTGGTGTGGAAGGCCCAGCTCGTTGATGCATTTCTCATAGAAAGGAGCTTGTGGCGTGGCGCTTCGAGAAGATGTGCTGTTGATCCCGTAGATACGCTTTCTCGGCAGCTGACCTAGAAGCGATAGGGCGGCGTTGATTTCGGCTGCGCTCAACTGACCAGGGGCAGCTATGAGAGGGAGGAGTGGGTGAGTGATGGGTGTGAAAACGGGGTTCAGAGTCCTTGAGAACTGGCCGACCTCGCCCATGTTGACGGCGGAAAAGGGGGGAGCATGAGGGTATTCGGCACGCATCTTGGAGCGGAAATACTCAAGCTCAAAGTTTTCGTTGTGCTCATTGATTATGGCAATCATTTTGATGATATCGGCGTAGGGTACAGACCTCTGGAAGACCTCCTGGGCGTACGCAGACGGCCATCGGAAGGTCCCCGAGAAGTCATGAAAGGCCGACATGATGCGCGAGTTTCCTCGCTGCTCATACAGCTTCTTGCGGATTTCCTCGGGGAGCCATAGTTCTACATCGATATACTCCACGCCCCACTGAATCGCACGATAGAGGTATTCGTAGTATACTTGAGGGTTATCCATGGGAAATCTCCCGTTCTCTCTTGTGCATCGGGTCGTGAAGATGATGGGGAGTTCTGTTCGCTGGCGGAGAAGCATAAGCTGTTCGCCAACATAGCTCAAGCTGGGCACTTCCGAGTAGCTGCCATCGCTGAGGGGTTCTCGGAGCAAGTCGACTCGGATCTCAACTGCATCTGCGCCGACGGTCAGGATGTCAATGTTGGGCAGAGCGGCATGGACGTCTGGAAAGGTGGTAGAAATGAAGTAAGTTCTTGGCTTTGCCATGAGAGCTTCATGATGATTGATTTGGCCCAAGGTAAAGGAGATGAACCTGGCTAGATCGCGGCGGAAGAATGACGTTTCAGTATAGAGAAACTCGTAGTCGCAATGGGCAGAGAGGTGGATGTCGGGGGGCATGCCTAGATTCACGCAGTGAGTATTAATGGCAACGACAAGATCCTGATTGCGCGCTGTGACGTCTCCTTTCGCCTCGTTCGCTGCAACTCCAACGACATAACCGTAATCCTCGGTCGATACCTGGTCGAATCCATTCCTTATCCGACAGGGCGTTCCCAACACCTCGGCAAAGACTGATACGATGTGCTCCTGTCCTGGCCCATAGACGATTACGACGATCCTGGTGTCTCCCCTGGCCGGCGTGCTTCCAAAAGTGCTCTCATTGACCATCGCTGGGCTCGAACTCGGTCGGTCGATCTGCATAGCGGTAGGGTCGGTAGCGCCGTTTAGTGAGATGGATGGCGTCGACGTCGGCGCCGTGAGCGGATCGGCTATTATGGATTGAACAGCCGCCATCTTGTCCGTTTCTTCTTGATGCGATACTTGACTTCCACCTCTTGAGCTCTGCTCTTGTTATAACTTCAGGCGAGTGCGCTGCAGCTATTAGAAGTTGCCGGCCAACCCAATCTGCATCACCACTAAAAAAAGCATGCGCCTTCGATGCGCTGGTGGGGTTTCTCGTTTATTCGAATAGGCAGGGTCGCTTTTTGCGCGCAGCTGAAATGCGCAGTTGTTGTTTTTTATTCGACAAGGTTATCGTGTGCGGCGCAACGGTCGAGAATTGTCGTTTCAGGGTTTCCAATATTAAAAGATTTTCAAAGTTGGTCAAGTAAACTTCCGGTCCCAATCCCAGCAGGTGGCGGCAGCGGCAACGGCGACGGCGGCAGCAGCAATAATTCCTAAGAAAGAATAGTCAGGACTGGTATGATACGAGCAAACCAGGTCAGGTCTCGTCGTAATGGGCAGCTTTAATGCAGGTGGTGGTTTGCGGAGGACCCTGTGGGGATGATGTCCAAATATGGGGTAAAGTAAAGTTGAGGTTGGAGGTTGGAGCCGACACCTCGAAAGAACCAAGCAAGTAGAATGAGGGAAGGAGAAAAGGAATAGGTAAGTCGGGGGCCGGAGGAAAGCAGGTCTAGTACATAGGCATGAAGGAGGAAAGCGACTAAACCGTACCTACCTGGGCAATAAGGCGCAGCGCAGCAGCGCATAGGCGAGATCGAGTCAAGAAAGGGAAGCGATGCAAAAAGACAAGACAGACGAGATGGATATGGGGATATGACTACGGCGGAAACCAATTCCAGCGTCGCTAAAAGGGCGCCAAGCGATGAATATTTGACCGATGGGATGTTTGAGCCAACTCAGATAGGGCACGGACGGGGCGAAACAAGGGACGGGATCCCTGACGATACGCCAATAACTGAATGGAGCTGATGGAGCTGACGGACTGGGCGTCGGAAGAGGGTCAACGAGACTGGCCGCGACCAGGATGAGGGCAAACTGTGAGTCTTGTCGTTGGTGGAAGGGGGACGAGTTGAGAATCGAGGCGGGCGGGCGTGGTCGTGGTAATTGTTCCACCACCAGGCGGGCGAGAAAAGAGGCGAATAATGGAGAAGCCGAGGACGTCAACCATAGACTTGGGACAAGGAGAAGGAGAGGGACTGGGAAGCCTATCTTATCTAGGTAGGTAGGTAGGTTGTTGCTGAGATGGCATAGAATAGAATACGCCCGTCCAGAGAGGAAGAGAAACCCTAAGTAAGGATGTGAAGTCTGTGCTGGGTGTTTTGAGTTTAGGAGCTTGCAGGCTCCTTGTTCGTGATAGTGTCTACTGCAACTACATGCCTACTTACAGTACAGACTACCTAGTAATAGTAATGCTGCAGCGTAGACTAACTATGTATCTAGTTGGTTGACCCAACTTGCATGCTACTCTCGATTGCGCGGCCAGACCTGATCGACTATGTCTGTATGGATACAGTTTCATTCCATTCAGCAGAGTTATTACCATGCTAGGCATAGATAGTCCTCGTGGGGGTTTTGGACTTGTGGTAGGCGATTTTGGGGTAGTTTCGGTCACCACATGTATTCCCGATAACTTGTTTTGACTCAGCAACGTACTTATCAACTACTATTATGACTATCTCTCCGCGTCGTAGATGGTCGCTTTGGGAAACCCACATTCCCGGTGTATACATGTCACGACGTTATCAAAACCGCACATAAACCAACCAACCAACCAACCAACCACCCCTTTCAGCGGCCGACCCATGGCCACGAGACACACACACACACACACACACTAAGCATCGCATCTGCAGTGGACGGATTATTTGGGGGCTCCCAGGTCCATGAACGGCATCTCATCTTTTCCTGACGATACTTTGCAAAACGAAATGCTCACTCTTGGTCCAGTCCACTCCACACAGCATAAAAAGAAGACGCCACGCATGGGTGGGGGGGAACCCCAAGGGTGAAGCTCTGGACTTTTAATTCTCCAGAGATTGTGATAGATGGAACTTTGGGAGGACCAATTATGCGCCAATCACCTAATTTTGTATAAACCTCCGCAGATTATTTGCATGCGATTCGGTTCGCGGTTGTTTCGAGTCCTCCCAGTCCAGTCCCTGCTTGTACTTTGTTTCAAAGGCATGCGAATATCATGGTACGTAGCATGGATATCAGCTTGACATTTTTCCCATCCGTCAACCAGACAATGCCAAAACAGACAGCAACATCCAACAGGTTACATTCAAGCAAACAGTCTGTACTCAGGGGCTCCTACATAATTCAAGGCGAGCATTGTTTTCTGAACCCTGCTCTACCTACCATCGCCCACTCACCTTATTACACTGGCGTGATTTCCATAATAGCGCATCATGGGATCTTCGTTTCGCTAGCTATTATATGATGGATGTTTCGGCAGCATACGGACGCGCATGAAATTGCCGCTGACTGAGAGTGCTACTCTCCCCTCGGTGGATATAGTAATAGCGTCTATCCTAATTATCCCAGTGTCAGGGGCAGTAGGAAACATGACTCTCCGTGTAGCAAAAACAAGGCCTGACTACCATATGTACGAATACTATGTAGACTACCTTGGCATTTATTTCTCTACATGCAAAATAGCAATTAGCAGAATGCGTTGAAGTATTCCTAGCAAAGAGGTACTGACTGACACACGTCACCCAGCACCCGTAGAGTGAACTCTCCTCGAGGTAATCTCCGCAAACTGTCACTTCCCGGAAGCTTGTTCGTTCTCTTTTAAGCATTGGAGTTTATTTGGAATAGGATTGCTTGGCGACAATGCATTCCAACCAACTCAACTGAAAAAAGTTCCGCGTCCTTGACCATGTGTATTCTCAGTTTTCAACATGGTTATGATGAATGTTTCCCGGCTAACTAGTTTACAATAAAACTCATATGCATCAAACATATTACACTTATCAGACAGGCTCCAACGATCTCAGCATCGGAACTCTAACTATCCGGGGGACACTGTTACAGATTTATGAAGAGCATGTCCCCCTCCCCATCGTGTTTCGTCATTCGGCAAGGTCCCCGACCCCATATTTGTCCTCGTCCCCCATCTCCGAGCTGAAGCATCGCCCCCTTACTCAAGTCCACCCAACGGCTCTGCCAAAAAGCCCAAGTTAGTCCACGAATGAGCTTTCGTCTCTGGCCAAATTCTGTAAAGTCTTGGCGCGGTGAGCGATCGCGTTGCATCGCATTCCTCTTGGTAATTGGCCTCTGATACGAGCTGCCGTTGTGCACCACGATAACGACGTATCCTACAAGCTGTATCCTAACCTAGGCTTACGAATCGAATCCATGTTTTCATTTAGAATCGTGGTCGAGGAAAATGCAAGAATCTTGCAAACATCTACCTAAAGAATTCGTATCGTTATCATGCTGGCTGCTCGGGCCAGTCTCGAGTCCTTCTGCCGTCAAATTCGTTATCATCTCCTTGCAGCCAATAATTACCAGGGCAGTGACAGTTGAGACTTGGCTTTGCTTGGCGTTGGTGGAGGTTGGAGGTCGGAGGTTAGAGGTTGGTCAGTGATCAATAGTTTCGCCGAAGAACAGTCAATTGGCTTTCTTTGCAATTTTCCACCTTTCGGAAGTTTTTGGTCATCCAAGGTCCTGTATCACCATCATGAACTTTGGTTGCGTGCATCAGTCAGATGAGGGGGACGTATCATACGTATTAGGTATCTTCTCCATGTAAAAAAAAAGGACACGATGGCATCATCCCTCCTTTCGCTCTCGCTACCAAGCAACAAACTAACGTAGCTTGTGCAAGTTACCGTGTAAGCTGCTCAAACGGACGCTCTCACTTTGGAGACCAGACACCAACCATGTTGCCTTCGGTATCGATCACACGAGCAAAGTATCCCATATCCCCTCCGATGGCCGTTTTGGGACTTGGCCAACGTTAGCTCTTCTTCGAGCCTCGCTTGTCGACCTTGCGATAGGACATGGAATGGCGCACTCACATGGCAGTCTTGCCACCAATCGCATTCGCCTTGTCCAGCGTCTCTTGGCAGTCAAGGACGCAGAAACTGGGCAGCACCGGGAGCGCAGCTGGTCGGCCCGGGTTGTTGTTGATGAGATGATGGGGCTCGTCGTGTTCGAGGAGGGCTCCGTGTAGAGTTTTGCCCTTGTTGAAGAAGTGCATGCTCTTGACGCTGTCGCCGACGGCTTTCTGGGGCTCAGGGACAAACTTCCAGCCGAAGAGCTCAGTGTAGAACGTTTTGGCTCGGGGGACGTCGCGGACTGGTACTTCGAGCCAGCAGATCTGACCGAGAGCTTCCTTGTGGGAGGTCAGCTTGGGCAACTGGTATCTGGTATCTGGGCTTGCATCGAACTTTGAGATGACAATACCTGAACAAGACTTTCGTCGCACATTGTGAGTGGTTGTATTCTTTTGAGGTTACGGTAATAAGGTCCAACCTGGGCTATATCGCTCTGTGTGGTGAAACTTGCATTCTGCCGTTTGATAGCTACCATCCCTCTCGCTTTATACTCGACATGCTAAACCTCCATCTTCTATTTGCCGAGCCAACTCATTGTTTGTTCCTGGGTCGCTTGAATCAACTTTCGTCAGAGGCTGTTGTTGCCTGAACATGGCTTGCTCGGAAGCCAATGGCTTCCCTGACAGTTGAGACTAGGGCACATGACTTCGCGCTCAGCTCGCGCCAGGGCCCTGCGATAATGCGCGCCACGTCGGGATGGATTAGTGAACGATCGACGTCGCGCGCAGGGTTCCATGTTTGGGCTTGAACAATCTACATCGTGGCGGCGTAAGACGGGTCAACTGATACCGCGTCGGCTGCGGTGAGGCCATCAGCTGATGATAAGACCTGGTATCTATCAGTCCTGTTGAATATCGTCAATTCCTGGTATTGTTGCTACCCGTGCAGGTCTGGTATTGAGTGCCCATTTTAACACGGCTGATCAACGCAAAACTGTTGTGTATTAACTACATCGTACGTACCTTTTTGACATGGATATCTACCAAATCTGTACCGTGTGTTGGCTTCATGTTTACTTACTTGCATAGAATTCCTTGGAGATAACGTTACAAACTCATCACTAACAAGTAGGCTACTCATACTAGTCAATATTATAGTAGTCGAATAGTAATAGATCCATCAATTGACGTACTGCACATTTTCTTTGTTTGTCTGTAGGGTAGCATCCGGCCAAGCAGACTTGTGCCTGGAGGCATTCGGTTTACAGTGAACATAGCACAACCATACTACGTTTACTAACCCCCAGAGCATGAATAGAGTGTCATTTTGGGCATTTGGCCAATGTATTATTTCAATAACCAGGAATAGTAGGTAGCCTATACTAGATATTAGCTTGCATTTTATCGTGGATTCCTGATCGGCCTCCTAGCGAACCACACTTGTATAGGCACCTAGCCCAGGTACTTGGTTGGTATCGTTGGCAGTTGGTATCCACTGCAGCTCCTGCAGCTCCTGCAGCTCAGAGCTCTTGCCCCGCAAACACCACCCGTAGCCAATCAAGCGTGCGTCAGCTTGTCTGCCCCTGCCTCAATGCCCACACGCGTCATACCTTCCTAGCTTACCTATCCGTTGCTGGGTCGTCTCTTTGGAGATGGTCGCAAATCCTCCACCTGCGATCGTACTACATTTGACTTTCAACGACTCCATCCCCTAACAATCATAAATTTCATCATCAAATCAACGAAAGCCGAATAGAGCTGCCGTGCCAGTCGTTATATCTGACCAATACTCTCTCTACTTACTTAGACATCATCTCACACACGTCGCAATGGCCGACGCTCCAGAGAAGATGCCCACTGTCAATGATGAGGCGAAGACCATCGATGAGACCCAAATGGCAGAAGATGAGCAGACTGCCGAGGAGACTCCAGAAACTCCCAAGGATGCTCCCGATACCGGAAATCCTGATACCGTAAAGCCTGTCGAGGAAGCAGAGGCTGCCAAAGCAGAGCAAGCAGAAGCAGGGTCTGCCACCATGACCCCAGCCGTGGGCACTCCCAACGTGGATACCCCCAATACCGACTTCCTCATTGCGAACGATCAAGATCCCAACTCCAAGAAGGTCACTCTTGCCGACCTGTGCGCTAAGGGCGCTACAATGTACGCGCACAGAAACTACGAGGAGGCTGCCGAGGTGTTCTCAAGGGCTAGCATTCTTCAAGCAGAGCTCAATGGCGAGACATCGCCCGAGAATGCCGAAATCCTCTTCCACTATGGTCGTAGCTTGTTCAAGGTTGGCCAAAGCAAGAGTGATGTACTTGGAGGGACCGCCGCTTCCGATAAGAAGAAGACGACCGGCACCGAGAACAAGGCCAAGAAACCTGCCCAGACCGAGGCTGAGAAAGTGACACAAGAAGGTGTCGCCATTGTTGTCGAGGAAAAGGACGGCGAGAAGAAGGCAGATAGCGACGCCAAGAAGCCACTGTTCCAGTTCACCGGCGACGAGAACTTCGATGAATCAGACGAGGAAGAGGTACGATACTTTTTTTTTTCCTATGATGCTTGGATTATATATGCTGACCTTGGATTTAGAACGCCGCCGAAGGTGAAGAGGACGAGGAGGAAGAGGACGACCTGGCTACCGCCTTTGAGATTCTCGACCTTGCTCGAGTATGCTACCTGAAGAAGCTTGAGGCCATCGAAAATGAAGAGTCGGAGAGCGGCAAGGGCAAAGAGGCTGCAGAGGGCGATTCGCCTACCGTCCGGCATGTTAAGGAGCGTCTTGCAGACACTCACGATGCCCTCTCCGAGATTTCTCTCGAGAATGAACGGTACGCGCAAGCCCTGACGATATTTCGGCCACATCCTAACCCCCACATTCCTGTAGATATCCCAATGCCATTGAAGACGGCCGAACTTCACTCAAATATAAGCTGGAGCTTTACCCTGAAGAGTCGGAGATTATCGCTGAGGCTCATTTCAAACTTTCGCTGGCTCTCGAGTTTGCCTCTGTAACCACACCTGGTGACGACGGCGCAAATGCCAAGCGAGAGGAGATGGATCAAACTCTCCGCGACGAGGCTGTCAAGGAGATGGAATTGGCCATCAAGAGTTCCAAGCTCAAGCTTCAGAATAAGGAAGTTGAATTGGCTACTATGGCTTCCCCTGAGGACAACGAGCTCGCACGAAAGTCTATACAAGAGATGAAGGAAGTGATTGGTGACATGGAGCAACGAGTGAGTCATACACTTGAGCCTCATTTGTTTATATGGTTCCTTGCTAACCCTTTCTAGCTTGTCGACCTGCGCAACGACCCTAAGGATATCCTGGGTGCTGATGCTGGACCTATTGGCGGCATTCTTGGTGCTGCCGTTGGCGAGTCTGCTGCCGAGACCAAAGCTCGTGTCGAAGAGGCTAAGAAAACCGCTACTGACCTCAGCGGACTGGTCCGCAAGAAGAACAAGGACGTTCCAGCCGCGGAATCCGAAGCCAAGCCTGAAGCTGAGGCTAACGGCAAGCGAAAGGCGGAGGAACCGGCCGAGGATACCGAGACCAAGAAGACCAAGGTGGAAGCTTAAGTAGAATAGTCGACTTGACCTCTTGGTTAGGTAGGGACTTGAGCGGGAGGAACCAAGGACGGAGTTTGGGTGGGGTATTGCGTCTTGCAAGACGAGTGATCAGCATGGGACAGAAAGGATGAGACCAAAAAGCCGCCGCGAGTTACCTTGAGTACGCGGTAAAGATGTAAACTATAACTGTTTGATGTATGACTAGTTATGAGTGACCTGATTTTACACAATGGACAATTTGCGAGGAGAGCGCTGCTACGATTGACAAGTGAATACAAGAGGCACAGTATCTATCATGCGCGAATCACGAAAAGAAATATTGTAAAGAGATGTGTACGCATAAAAGATGAAAATGCGTTTCTTTTACGAATCGCTCGCAAACCACGTAAACACCCCTCCCATACTGTACTTTTTTAACAACCCATTCCCAAACCAAGCAGCATACAAAGAAAACAAGGCATCTTCTCTCCACATCCTAGCACTACAGCTTGTAGTTTCCACTCGAAGCAATCTTTGCCGTCTTTGCCTTCTTTCCATCCACATCGGTAACCTCTCCCTTGCGATTGATGACCTTGACACCGCCCTTCTTGAGCTCCGCGATGGTATCCCGCTGCATCTTGGCCCTCTTGCTGACGACCTTGTCGGCGTCGACGCCACCCGCCTTGCGCACGCGTTCCTTCTCGCGACGACGCCGACGGGCCTTGTCTTCTCGGGACATTTCCTGGCGTGCGACGGGGAGACCGGCTTTGGTTACCACCTCGCCCCGGGCGGCGTTGTCGGTGGAGCCAGCCTTGTAGACTTCTTGGGGTGCCATGCGACTGCTCTCGCCGGCGACGCCTTGGGCCGTTGTGGGTTGGGCGTCTTCCATTGTGATGGTTGCTACGTCGGCGACGACGGAGAGGGAGGGTGCTGTGGGCTTGGGCTTGTAATGCCATGAGCTGAGGGCGTCGAGACGAGCGCTGACGTCCTTCCACATGGCCTCTACTTCCTTCTCCTCGCGCTGGAGCTTTTCGTCCGACTGACTGACGTAGCGGTCAGGGTCAGCATTCTTGACGTGCTCTTCTTCGTAAATCTCAGCCAGACCCTTGGTGGCCTTGGAATCGTCGAGCTCGACGAGACCGCGACGGGCTCCGGCGGCAGCGCCTTCTGTGTCGGGACGTCGGCGGATGACTTCGTCGAATTCTTGAGCGAGGATGCGGCGCTTGATAAGATCCTCGATGCTCTCGCTAATTTCGGGGGTGATGACAGGCACAGGCTTGCCAATGTGCTCAAAGTCTAGATCCTCCTCGAGAAGGGAGTTCATGGGACGGTCCACGGCGGCAGCTTCACCAGAGAGGGTCCATTCGCGCTTGGCCACCGAGGCGGCCTCGAGCTTGCGAATCTCCTCTGCGAGCTTGGCCTGTCTCCGCTCGTGGGCAGAGCGCCGCGACTTGGGATCGCCAGCGGAGACGTCGGATAGAGCATCATCCGAGTCTTCTTGTTCCGACTCGTCATCAAACAAGTCCCTTCGAACATCGGCCATGGCCCTCTCGACATCTGCGTCGTTTGGCTGCTCAGGCTGGAACTTGACAGACTTTTTGGGCTTGCCGCCCTTGGACTTCCTGGCTGGTGGTGCAAAGAAGTCCTTGTAGTAGACCTCGTTGGCGTTGAGGTCGTTGCCCTCATCGTCTACAGCCTCATCCATATCCATGGCTTCATCCTCACTGTCGCCTTCTGGGGCATCGAGAGCCATGTCGCCAAAAGTGGGCCCGCCCTCCTCATCGTCGTCTTCTTCGTCTTCTGAAATTGGCTCATGAGCGGCCTTGCTAGACTTTGAGCCTGTCTTGGGGGCAGCCAGTGGGTCAGCGTCCCAGTTGATCTCCTCATCGTCGCTTGCTTGGTCTGTGTAGGGATCTCCCTTTGCATCCTGCTCTTCAAACCATTGTGATTGCCTGTTGAAGTCGTCGAGGGAGAAGAAGCCGTCATTGAGGCCATCGGGATCCTCGACGTACTCTTGAGCTGGTCCGTCTGCTTCATTGTCGTCTTCCTCGTCGTCTTCTTGGTAGTCATCCCTGCCTTCTTCGATGCTCTGTTCTTCGTCATCTTCCCAGTCGTCATCTTGTCCGTTTTCAAGTGCCTCGTCTCCTGATATTTGTTCTTCGTCCTCTTCTCCAGAAACATCCTCATCATCCTCAACCTCCTCGTCAGAGCCCACCTCAAAACCATCCTCACCAAAATTGAGAACCTTGGGGTCTGGTGCATCAGCGCCATTGATAGCGATCTCGTTGCGCTTCTCCATCCCAGCAAGCGCCTCCTCGGAATACTTCAAGACGCCGCCAATGATCCTTTTGGCCTGCTGCCACACCTGCCCTGTCTCGAATCCGTCGACGTACACCTTGCGCATCTTGAGAACATCCTCATTACCGCCAGCGCCACGCTTGCGCTTCCTATTCTCCTTTAGCCTCTCCTGCTGTTCATCGCCGACTTGCGAGGCAAAACCCTCAAGAGTATGCTTGACCAGGTTGAGCGAGTCGGTCGGGATCGAAGCGGTCGGTTGGAGGAAAGCATGGCGCTTGCCATCAGCGAGGCTTTCGAGAAGCGCCAGGACATGGCTGTTTGTGAGGGAATCGGGAGCAGCCATTGCGGGCGGCGCGGCAGTCAAGGTATGAGAGGTGGAGGTGAGCGATGGCGACGTCTGGACGGCCATGCTCTGGTGCGGATTAGATAAAGCAGAGCTGAGTTGCACTGCTTTTCTGGATGCTGCAGACTAGACTGGCGCCGTTGCGTTGAATGTCGTGATACGAAGTCGCTTCGGTTGAGGTCTGAGTTGAAGCTGAAAAAGTCCGACAGGATTGATGATAGCAGGAAAAGATTTGGGAGAGTCCTGCTACGCCCCGCAGTCCGCTGCAGAGAACAGGGCTTGCACGCTATGATTGGCTAATGCCCAATTGATGATAAGCGATAAGCAATGGCCTGTTGAACAGGGGAACCATTCAATCTGTCTTGCGTACTGTATATTCGTTGAAAAGGGAATGATATAGTATACCAATGCTCAAGCTAAGAAAAACTGGCATCTGGTGCTCGAAGTACCACCATTGCCTCTGGTTTAATCCCATCGCATTGAAGAGCAAAATCCCACGGCAACCAACTCCCAGAATGTACTAAGCAGTCAGTGTGCCATGAGGAATCTGTTCACTCATCTATCTTCACCTTGAAAGTAAGGACGATAGACCTAGTTACCTCTCCGACCACCAGTGCTCATAAGTGTGATTTTCTGTTTCTTCTTCTTCTTGCCACCACCTCCTCCTCCACCTCCATTTCCGCTTCCGCTTCCGCTTCCTCCTACGCCGCTCGTATTCTCTGCTCGTATGCTGTTGTCCACCGCCTCAATAGCCTCAATCTGCATCGCAAGATCGGCAGTGTCAAACAAATCCTCATCTCTGAGCCATCCGTCATTAACGTCCGAGCTTTGTGCAGCTACCATTTCAGGTGACCCATTGATCACCCTTGTGCCCCAAACTGTCCTCTGAGTTGATGGGCTGGTAGACATTTCTGCCAGCGTCTCAAATCTAGGTCGGGGATCTGGGGGTGTGGCACCGGAATGACCGCTTAGTGGCTGGAACTCCTCGAGATCCATCCGAGGAGCACTGCCATCTTCCAACGGCTCAGGTAGCCTCTGATATCCCGTGGTCTTGCGCATGTTTGCGGTTTCAAGTCGCTCGGCCTGGAGACGTTCCCGCTCTTCTTGCGTCTCCTTATCGCGGTTTCGTCTCCGTCTCCGTTCAATCTCGCTCGAAAAGGATGCCAGCGTTTCTGCTGGCACTATATCGGTCCAATCGCATTCTAAAAAGTTTACCACACACCCACGAGGAAGATGCCCAAGATACTTTGCTCTTCGGCGCATCGCATCATCAACCACATGGCCGGTGGATATGTGCTCAACACGGGGAAGCAGCGTAGAGGGGAACGACGAAAAAGCGCCGTATTTCGTCTTAAGGATGCGGATATCTAGTGGCGAGAGATACAAGTGTGGAGGAGAACTGTAAAAGTAAAAGTCGGCACCTGACGCGGGGTTTGATGAGGCTATCGGGCTCTCAGCAACGTGGACATCTGCCAGCTTCTCTTTGGCAGATGTAATAGCTCGAATCGCCTTTTGCGCCCACTCGTCAGTCTGCCCAAAAAGTGTCTCGTCTTCCTTGGCTTGCTTCTCTAATGCAGCAATCTCCTCGTCGTATTGAGCTGTCATGTAATCGGTAGTGCCCTTCATCATGCGGGCATAGTCGAGAACATTGGCAGCAAAGTGCCAGGGAATGTCGTCTCCCAGGTGAATCGCTTCCGAACCGCTCTCGCGCGGAAGTGCCATTGTCGAGCTTGCATTTCGCGTCATTAACCGCAAGACGACATCGTCGCCAACTCTAGGGATGGGACTTTCCTGTCCCGCGTAAAACCGGACAGGCCGCACGTCTTGCATGTAGATTGAGTCTTCGCAGATGGGGCACTTCTTCCATCTGGGTCCACGGCCCTTTGCATCATCATCATTCGAAATTGAGTTCATGAACCGAATAAGACAGGGTAAGCAAAAAATGTGTCCACATTTTGCCATTCGAGGCGCCACAGGCTCCGATAAACAAATCGGGCACGAAGAACCCTGTGACTCGCTCGAGGCAATAATTTGCATCACAAGGGACCAGTCTAGATGGGTATCGGCGTCTGTTGCCTGCTTGCTGTATGTACCCTCTGGGGAGAGGATGAACCGATAGTTGGCATGGACGTATCTAGCCTTGTCGACGGCATGGTATCCAGATCCAGGGCCCCATATCGGCGTTCGTCGATAAGACCTTGGATGTGAATGATGATCTGGTACCGGGCGTGGTATTGAGTAATTGAGTAGATGGGTAATCGAAGTCTGGCCCCGTCGGCTGTTGGGGTTTCTGAAGGCTCTTAGTTCGGCCATCGCATCCTCGTCATCAGGACCGGTATTCGATCTATCTCCAAGCCCGGGCCGACGTTGGCTTCGGTGCTGCTTGCGAGAGCCTTGGGCCTTTCGAGGCATCGATTGCGAGTAAGAGGAGCCGGCCTGTGATGGGCGACGAGATGATTCAAAGCTCGAGGTTGTCGGCCCGGCTTGGATAGCTGGGGAATTCGATGGTGTAGGGACAGACTTTCCCACGTTCGAGGAAGATGGATTCATATTCGTAACAGTCGTCTTGTTAGAGATCTCAACCGAGCCTGGTGAGACAAAGAATCATTCGATGGCCCGCGCCTTGTTCCCGGTGGCGGGTATTGACACAGCTTTAAGGGAAATTGTACGACTAGGGAATGTTGCACCTTTATTACGAAGGCGAGCTTTGGACGCTCCCAGCGAGAGGTAGGATGTGTATAGACGGAATTGTCAAAGCAGTTGAGATGGAAGAGTCAAAATAGGATCACGAAGGGGTCCAGCTGGGACGGACCCCATTGATGGATGGAGGATGGAGGATGGAGGTGGATCGAGCGAGTCACTGGCGGGGCAAATCGTGACGGAGTTGGCGGACAGGGGAATGGCGTTACCGGCTACTGCTCGTCACGCTTACATAAGGTGCATTGTTAGTCAGACTTTTTGGAATGTGCTTCAGTTGCATCACATGATCGTTGTAGATGGAATTTGTGTCAGCACTCTTAAGACTGTGCTAGGCATATATATCCAAAATAGAAAACATTCTTCTTCTGAAGCTGACAGGAGCTACCATACATGAATTCCGGTATCAATCAAAAGCATGCATAAAAACTGACTATGAATTAGGTATATGACGGAGATCCACGCTCTCAGTGATCTCAACCACTCTCCTCTTCCTCATGGATCCAGGGGAATCATTGATAAACGAAGACACCAACCGCAACAAAACAGAAATAACCCATGAGACGTTTCTAACACCACGACACTGCGACATTAGTGTATATGCCTCTTTGTCTCATTTATTTGTCTGAAAACTTGTGCTTGATCTTGCTGATCATTGCGCTCAGCCGGTTCTTCTTCTTCTGACCGGTAGCTGTAGAGCTGCTACCGTTGGCTGAGGGCGCGGCCTTGGGCTCTGTAACCTTGGCTCCATTACCGGCTCCGTTGCCGGCTGCTGAGGCACCATTACCAGCAGCGGTGGTACCGTTTCCAGTTGTCGAGCTGCCGTTGCCAACGGCAGGAGTTTCTGTCTTGGTCTCAGGTTTGGGCTCCTCAGTCTTGGGCTCTTCAGCCTTGATCTCCTCGGGGTTTGTCGCAGACTCAGTAGGCTTTGTCTGCTCAGTCTTGGTCTCCTGAGGCACAACGACAACGGGAGCAACGGGCTCAGAGGCGGGCTCAGGCTTGGCTTCCACCGGTTTGACCTCATCCACAGCAGCAGCAGGCTCGGACTCCTTGAGAAGCTGGGCCTCAACCTCCTTCTTGTTCTCGACAGCTTCGCTGCTGGCAGCAGCCTCGGGGCGCTCGCCAGCTTCGACGATGGACTCCTTGACCTCGGTGGGCACTCCAGGAGCGACCTCGCCGGCCCGCGTCTCGTCGACGGCGGCAGCGGGCTTGACCTCGTTGAGAAGCTCGGCCTCAACTAGCTTCTTATCTTCGACAGCCTCGGTGTTGGCTGCAGCTTCAGGGTTCTTGCCAGCCTCAACAATAGAGTCCTTGACCTCGACAGGAACTTCAGGAGAGACCTGTTTCGGTTGCTCAACTGACTGCTCAACGACAGAGTCGTAAATGCCAGTGATGGGCTTGATCTCCTTGAGGAGCTCACTCTCAACCTCTTTCTTGTCCTCGACAGCGGCGGTGTTAGCCGCAGCCTCGGGTGCCTTGCCAGCCTCAATAATGGACTCCTTGACCTCAACAGGAACCTCGGGAGACACTTGTTCGCGAATCTGCTCCTCGTTCTTGGCAGCCAACGTTTCCTGGGCAGCGACGGGAAGTTGTTCCTTGACGGAATCGGGGAGGTTCCTGTTGGCAGTGTCGGTGACAGTGTCAGCCGCGCTGTTAAGCACGGGGCCGGCCTTCTCTTCCACAGTCTCCTTGGCAGCAAGGCCAGCAGCAATAACAGCACCTCCGGCAGTAGCGGCTAGAGCGGCGAGGCTGGTATCAGGAGTGTTCTCGGACTTTTCAGTGCCGACGCCAGCAGTTCCCACAGAGGTAGCAGGAGCCTCGGGAACCGTACTCTTCAGCTCTTCCTCGACCTGGGTCTTCTCCTTAACCTCCTCATGGTTAGTGCTGGCCTCGGGGACAGCGCCAGCCTTCTCCTGGCTCTCCCTCACAACCTCGGGAACGAACGCGCCGTTGGACTCGAGGGGAACTTGGGCAGCGAGGCCGGCGGTGGTGGAAGTGGGAGCTGCAGAGTTGAGGGTAAAATCTTGCGCACCAATAATGGGCAGGCTAGACTCAGGGATGGTGTTGGAAGACACGGGGGGAAGCTCTGTCTCAACACCGGGAAGAGCATCGCTCTTCTCATATGACTCCTTGTCGAGCCTCACATACTTATCAGTGCTCTGGGCGGTGATAGACTCGGGAATCTTCTCGCCAGGCTCCAGCTTGATGGGGTTGCCGGCACCCTCGGTAGCGGGAAGAGGGTTGATGCCAATAACCTTGTCGAGCTCGTTCGCGGGTGTAACAGGGAAGCCACCAGGGATATCGGAGGGGGTTTCGAGCGGTAGCTTCTCATCTTGGGTAGACTGCTGGAATGTAAGCGCACCGTCGGCTTTGTCTTCAGTGGCAGTTTCATTAGCTACCTGGTCATCCAGAGTCTTGGACTCGGTGGTCTTGTTCTCAAGGGGTTGTTCGCCGGCCATCGCAGCAGTTGTAGATGTTGGGGTCACTGTGTTGAGAATAGCGGCAGAAGTGCTTTCGCTGGTGAGTTGATCGGGAGTAACGAAGTTGTTTACGTTTCCCTCGAAATCAGGTTCGTTGGGTGCAGATTGGTTGATGATCCAGCTACCGTCGACGATGAACTAAATCAAAAGATGGTGAGCGACAGTCTCCTTGGTGTTTGCGACAAGTGTGTGAGTGTGTAAGAAGAGCAATTGGTTTCAAAAAGAGGGGAGAAGGTGAATTTAATGAGCTGGTGCGATGACGAAGGGGCCCAGCGGAGCTGAAGAGAGCAAGAGCGGGTCGGAAATGCAGGCACACTAGCGCGCAAGCAAATCAAGCGCTGACTTGAAAAGACACCTTGGCAGTACCAAGGGACTTTGGCTTGGTTTGTTTTGCGCAGCGCAGCGCAGCGCATTATCGCTGGTGGACGCCACGGAAAATCGACTCGACTGGCGTGACCAGGTAAAGCGGATTTTCCCACCGCTCTCCGCTCATCAATGCATTCCAGAACTGTCGCAATCGTGGCCGCCTTGCGTCATACCGAACCGCGGGGGATTTTGGTTGGGGACGGTGGATGTTGCTAATGGGTCACAAAGAACCCATGACATGACAGGCAGGGAAATGAACAGGGGCGTAAATCCCCAATCCTGGCAGTAGAGCAAACTTGCAGGCAAAAAAAAAAAAAAAAACCATGGGCAGGGGGCTGGGGGTTACGGCAGCCACCACCGTTGTGTCTCCAAGTCTTTAGGCTTAAAAAGCCCTGCAGATTGTGAGATGGCGATGAGCGCGAAGCACGGATTCCGGGGCGGTGCGGCCATGAAGCTAGCTATCCACCACGTTCTAGCAATAGCACGCGCCGCGGCACTCGACAGATGGCAGCTTTCAGACTCAATGGCAGTCCAAGCTTCTCTTTGGCGCTGAAACGGGAAAACGGTGGACGAACGGTGTCGAAAAGGAGGGAAACTGCTGGCATTGCGGCTCGATGCTCGCAGAAGCTGACGCACCTTGTAGTAAATCTTGCCCGAGGGCTCCTTTAGGTCGACTGTCTTTGAGAAGACATCGCCAGTCTTGTCAAGCCTAACGCTCTTGGTCCAGTTGTCAAAGGTACCGGTCACATAGACCTCGTCGGCGGGATGCTCCCTGGATAAAGCTTGGGGTCAGTCTCGGGTGTCTCAGACATGGACGAATTGTCGCAATTCGCGACTGCAGCATGAGGCAGCCTTCAGAGGAGCATGCACAGGGTAGGTAATCACTGAGACAGAGCTCGATGGGTCGTTTTGCGCTGAAGCAGACGGTACGATGTGTGACTCGGAGCGTAGAGGATCTATCGTGTCAAGCAGCATAGCAAATTGCGACTTACCACTTGAAAGTGAAGCTGCCCATGGCTGCGAATAGGTATTATAGGCGACGCGGGAATCTGCGCGGGCGGACCGGGAGAGCGTAGCAGTGAATAAGGTAGCGTGACCGGAGTCTGTTGCGTATTGAGGTAAAGTGAGATTTTGTTGTGTTGTGGTTGTGGTTGTGGTTGTGGAAGAGACTCTAGGACGGATGGATGGTTGGGAGAAGAGCCAACCGCGTATGGAGACACCAAGACAGGACAGGACTGGTGCGCGACCAAGCTGGGGGGGAGCTGGAGCGAAATTAAAGATTGTTGGCGGCTATGGGGCAGCAACACGAGAAGGGGGGAAAAAAGAGCTGCAACCGCTTCGACCGGACCGATCGATACAGGGATTAGTTGTAAGCGATTCGAAGGCTGATTTCTGCCGGATGCAGAAGGAAATAATGCTGCAATGATAGGTGATAGGAAGCAGATAATACGGTGAAGGGAGGAAGATAAGGGAAAGAGGTGGAAGATATTGCGAAAGCGGAAGGGCGATGGTTGATATGATGATGATGATGATGATGAAAGAAGTAGATGGCGAGCACGTGGGGGTAGATTTGGGTTTTGTGCAGGAGAGTCAGAGACAATGATGATGTGCAGCAAAGTGGATGATGAACAGCTGGCAACGCATAGATTTTGAAGCTATGAAGGCTGTGATAGAGATGCCCAGGTATGAACGCGTCCAATTCGTGACGACACTGACTCGATGATATATGCCAATGGATAGCTGTTCTTGTCTTCCCAGCCTCCAAGTTATTTACCTTTTGCCTCGAGTGTACTCATATACCACCAGCACTGTTACGTCTAACTCGGATACTTTTCGAGTCCACCTGATCCTTTGTTGTAACCATCCTCGAGTAACTTGAAGGCATTGAAAAGCCTTCCACTATCAGGGAGGACCCATCAACAATGACTCTTATTTTCTGCAAATGCAGGCTCTTGCAGGGGTGGACACCTCACGCAGATGCAGTTCGAGAGCTGTGGAACCTCTCTGACGACATGCTCGAGCTCTCTCATGGATGGGCTGGCACGCACCCGCATCCGGGTCATTGCAAGTTGTTGCATGTACAACAGGGCTGGCTGAAGACGATTGAATATCTTATCGATATGGAATACACCATGTGTCTGTACATATATGAGATAGATGTCTTGCCTGAAAACCACAGCATGCAATAATAGTTCTATCATCTCAAAAGAGCTACAGTACATAGGCACAATCTGCACCAGTTCCTGGGCTAGACCTCGCCATGGCTGGCGATGTGCAAGCTTTTGGCCTAGGGCTAACTAACGCTAAGACCAAGACTACTCTTTTTTCTCTCTTTAAAGAGATCGGTGAAATTAGTCTCGGCGCACCTGTATTAGTTATCGTGATTAGATGTTCACGTTCTTATAAATCAGAAACATGGCCTTGGCTTGTTTTTTTTTTTTTTTGTCTCGAGCCAATTTTACTCTGTGCGTTCTTCAAGCATCATACGACCACTGCAGTATACTTCAACATGGGTTGGATCTTGTTGAAAATAGATCCATATCATGACAGCTCAAGTCAGGCCTAACTGCGTCTTGAAGATGGCGTTTGAGCAAGCCCAGAGGCGGTGAGCTAGCATTGGTACTGTACAGTATTTGGATAGATGCCCAGAGAGCCAGGATCATTCGATCTTGCAGATACGTTCCATGGTGATCGGAACAGCGGTCAAACAGAGACCAGGAATTATTGTTTTAAAGGTGGAGAGAGACAGCGGATCATGTCAGTGAATCATACTTGATAGTGAAGGGGAATAGATAGTAGGTATCTACCAATGCTCCGCAATCACATGCACGCACTCCCGTCCAGGCAGACTTGGTAGGTACCTTACGGAAGACTCAACAGCCCGAGTCCTAAGGCAGGAACGACGTGAACCTTGACGCCTGCCCGAGACGTATTATTGCTTTTTATACGCATGTACTAACTTATGCATCTGCACTTCAACCAATCCAGCCGGAGCAAGGGCAAGCAAGACCCTTTGTGCGTTGTGCATTGTGCATTGTTTTTCACAGCTGCTTTAGGCCATATACGGAGTACATCAGATCATAAAAGCCTTGGTATCATTGTGGATAGTTTATACTCGCAAATACTTTGGTAACAAACGACGACCTGACTTTCGAAACACAAACTCCATGGTTGACTTTACAAGTCTTCCCTCGATGCTGACTTTGCATGGTCTCTCTCCTGCTTCGTCTCGGATTCCTTCGTCTTGAGTGCCTGGACCTTGATGTCAAGTGCCATCTTGTGATCTTGTGGCTTTGTGTGTTCGACCCAAGCAACAACTCCACCATCTGAAGGCTTTGGCCCATACTTGGATAAGTCTGCGAGTTGATCTACGTTGTTCAATGTAAGTAACTGTACAAGAAGGACTCATTAACGGGGCTGGTAACTTACCTTTGCATTCGCTTGCCTCCGCTGTCCACAGAGGGAGGATACCGTACACAGCTCCAGGTGCAAAGATGGCAACCTTGTTCTTGTCTTCGGAACGGTCAATCTTGTCGGCCTCTGGAAACGCGACGACCTTTTCGATTTTGTCCCCATCATTCTTTGGCTTTTCAAGGACAGCAAAGAGCGCCTTGCCCGCCCCGTTGGAACGCTCCTGTTGCTCGATCCACTCGCGAACTAGGAGAGGAAGTTGATCGTAGTTCATCAACAGCAGGCTACGGTCATGGAGATGAGGGTCCAGACCAAGCCATCCTCCAGGGTACTCCTTCTCGGCAAAGACGTCCTTGAGCCCCTTGGCCCAAGGCTTTAGTCCCTTTGGCGGAGGCTCCATGAGCTCGTGGAGGGTATACTCGAGAGCCTCAAATCGGGCTTTGGCCTCGCAGACAGGCCGGAATGAGACGATAGCATCAAGCGCAAAGGGATTTTCCCAGTCAAATCCCTGGACGAGATCGACAGACGGCGGCTGCTGCATGCGAAAGGCTTGAGTAAGCCCAGTCAGCATAGCCGACGCAAATGTTAGTTGAGTCGAGGTTGCCTTCATGATGATGATGATGTTGTATGGTAACAAATGATGTTTGCACTGGTTATCGGATGACACTTGGGTAATGGGGATGAGAAAGTCCCCCAGCTTACAGCTACACTGATATAACCCTCCTGTGAGCCTGTTATTTATGCCTACAGAATATCTCATGTTACTTTTAACGTCTTGTTGTCCTCTTCGGAGTCTTGATCGCCGAATTTCCTTTTCAGGTCCCCATCTCGGCCCGCGTCAACGCAAAATGGTTCTGATCTATCTGGATGAGGAGAGCTCTTAGGCTAAAGTACTCGCGCACGTGGAAATGGGAATATGGCTTGAGACGCCGTGTGTGTGACTCTGTATAGGTGGCTAAACTTGTTTGTAGTGTGATGAGATGATATGACAAAGCCTTGCTAATATATAAGAACAGGTAGCGTTTTGACTGTAGACATAGTGGACTTTTCGCCCGATTTGTGAGTTTATTAAACCTCTAGCAAAGAAGTATTCTATCTATCATAGTTTGTATCAGCACTTGAAGCTCTTCGAACAGCCAAGCACTAGATTGTTTGACCAGATGAAGCAGGCAGGTACTTCAGCTGTATTAGCTAAAGAGGATTGTGATGAGGAGGCAAAGTTCAGCTTCTTTAAAAACACTCAAAGAGCCACCGGATCAGCTAGTGCTTTTTTGTGATATTGACCGTATTGCTGCGGTTGTCTTGGGGGCGAGCGCCCAAATGCCTTAAACACCCGAGAGACGAGTGGTTATGGTTACCACACCAGTATTCCGCCTGAAACGTCCTGATGATTTAATTAACTAACTCCTTATTCAAAACAGCTTGTTGGTTACAGCGTTTGTATATGTATTGCCGCACGGGGGTACCATAAGACGAAGGATCTCTCTATGCCCAAAAGGGAAAATATACTGAGTCTTGGAATCAAGACCAAAGTTTAAACTATTGGCGATACGACAACGTAGAAGTCCTGGTGTAAATCATAACTGACACCGAGGAACATCTCCAAAGCTGTACAGAGGCTCTCTCCACTGATCGTCAATGAATGCACATAGGCAAGCGCTCCTAGTAAATAAATAATGCACTAGGTGTTACTATTAATATTAATAGGAAATTATAAGGAATCCTTAATACTTATATCTATTCGCTTATTAATATTCCAAATTCTTTTTTTGGCCAAGTGGATATAGAGAATTGCTAAAAGACTTCTCTAGCTTCCGCATAACCCTTGATGTGGAATGCTTGAGACCCAGTGATCTACAGGCATATCTCCAGTGTTTGATCGCTTCGGATTCTCCCGAAGCCCTGTAAATATGCTGGCGGCTGGCAATTAATGGAATGGACCAGCAGCTGGACCCCCAGCTCGTTCTAGACCTCAAACTAGTGCCTTTGGTGCTGACTGCATCTCAGCCTAGTGATATTCCACAACCATGCATTTTGCTGCGCCTTGGAACTTGAAACCAATTCTATTTGCCTTGTGCCGGATCTGGATTAGATATGAAGAAGCCGGCAGGCTGTTTTATTTCTCCCTTTTCCTTCCATATTTAAGTCTCTGTTGGGAGATGCTGGTGGTTGATTGATTCTTGTCGTTTTCATACACTCACTTACAGAAGCAAACATGGCGGCAAAGACAGCAGCGGTTTCTGCCTCGGAGAAGCAGGATATGCCCAAGACCAAGAGATCATGGCCTCTGTGGAAGAAACTCACTGCTATCGGCGTGATTCTCGCTGCCATCATCGCTCTGTCTGTAGGACTCGGCGTTGGCCTCACTCGAAAGGACAAGGACAACACCAATACCAACAAAACTTCCAGCACAGAGGCCGACGAGCCTTCAGAGCCCTACCTCAAAGCTCGCGGCTCTCTCTGGCAACCCAAAGTCGGCTCACCCTGGCAAATCGTTCTCATCAAACCTCTCAAGCTCGCCTCCGACGGCACCGCCTCCAACCTCAAGCCCAACGTGGGCATCTACGACCTGGATTTGTACGACAACGACGCCGAGACTTTCAAGGCACTGCAAAAGGCTGGCAAGAAAGTCATTTGCTACTTTAGCGCCGGCTCGTGGGAGGACTGGCGTGATGACAAGGGCCAGTTCAAAAAGTCGGATATGGGCAAAACGCTCGACGGCTGGCCTGATGAGAAGTGGCTCAATCTGAGGAGTGCGAATGTGAGAAACATTATGAAGAAGAGAATCAAGCTTGCTGCGCAAAAGGGTTGTGATGCTATCGATCCGGACAATGTGGACGGTTATGTAAGTCATACGCACTCACTCACTCACTCAAGCTATGGATATAATCTAACACCGCGCAACGTAGCAAAACAACAATGGCCTTGGTCTGACAAAGCAGGACTCGATCGACTATGTCAAGTTCCTCGCCGCCGAAGCCGCAAAGTACAACATGTCAACCGGCCTAAAGAACGCCGGCGATATTATCAGTTCCGTCTTGCCCTATGTGCAGTTCTCCGTCAATGAGCAGTGCAGGGAGTACTCCGAGTGTGAGACGTTTGCCGCCTTCATCAAGGCTAAGAAGCCCGTCTTCAACATCGAGTATCCCGATGGTGCGCCAAAGGTCAAGGAGGCTGATCGTAAGGTGATTTGCGGCACGACGGGCAAGGCCAAGGGTACCAAGAATTTCAGCACCGTCATCAAGAAGATGAATCTCGATGGTTGGGTTATGTACTGCCCCAACACTGTTTATCAGACTCAGGTGGAGGCATGATACGCATATAGCTTTATGAGATAGAAGAACATGGTTTGCATTCGCTAGTTTCACACGTAGTGAGGTATTAAACCATGTGCCAGAGCCATATGTACTTGTTCAATGTCGTAAATCCATCATCTCATAACCTTTAGATATGCAATCCTCATTATAGTCCATACAAATCAATCCTCAGATCGTGCTCACTTCCTCCGGTGTCGTCTCCCTCTCCCTCCAATGTTTATACAAGCATACGACATATGCCCGAGCACAAGATCTTACCGTACCATCAGCGCCAATGAAAATATGCAAAATATGGGGTATCCTGATAAACAATAGTTCGCCCAGAACCTTGTATCAATTTCCACACATGAAAGTAACTATAAAAATCCTTCTTTAAACAGTGTCTCATGTGGCTGCCATATATTTGGGGCCACCTTCTTGCTTGAAAAGCCAGTCACTGTTGGCATCGACCATAAAGTTGGTAATGTTGAACTCATTCGATGGCCCCAGGCCTGAGCCGTTGTCATTGGATGCGTCCATGTCGTTACCCGGTGGTGCTGGGGTGTTATTGAAGCCCGAGATATTCTCTCCCCCAACAGGAAGACGAGGTACGTTGAAGAAATCGAACACATCCAAATACTCGAGCTCGTTCGGTGCTGGCGTCCGTGCCGGCGTGACACTTGGTAACCGACTAAGAGCTGACCCGCCGCCCTGTTTAGGCTGCCGAGAAATAAGAAAGTCCAGGTCAAATGCAGTGCGTCGCATATCGGATAAGATCTTAACAGAGCTGGGGGTAATGCCATCTCCCTGGCGTTCGCTATCGCGGTGTTCATCCAGCACTCTCTGCAACAACTGGGAGTATCGAGCTGCAACAGGCCAGTAGCGACCCATGTCTCGCAAGCTGTCGACGAAGAACGGAAGTTGAGGCGAGAGTTTGTGCTCGACTGTCGAGCCGTGGACAAGGAGAAGTCGAGCCGAGACCCAGAGTGTGAACGCAAACGGTGGTCCCAGCTTTGCCAGCATACCATTATTCACTACAAACTCCCCAAGCGCAGCCACATTCTCGACCGCTCCGTGACATCGTTGTGACGCGCTGTAAGACGGAGTGAAGATGGGGGATCTTGTTGTAGGATAAGCAGCCGACGAGTGAAGACGGATAACAGCCGTGTGGTATGTGGCATGGAGCATGACCCAGGCACAGTTGATGCTCTTGCTTCCCGGATGGAAGAGTTTAGCCATGTTCCCGAACTCGCCAGGAAGGCTGAACTTCCAGGATGTCAGCATGTTGTCGAGCTCCTTGTACCGCAGCTGCCACTGTTCCACGTCACTCAGAGCGCTGATATCAACAGGCTGTTTAAGAAACTTGTGGATTTTGGAGAGGATCCCAAGAATCTCAATGTAATAGGCAAAGGCGCCTAGGTTTTCAGGCTGGTCGATATCGTGGCCGGGTGAGCCTGAATGCAAGTCTGTGCTGAACCATCGTGTGTCAACCTTTTGGTTCTTGATCCACAAATCATCACGGCATGGCAACGTCCTGTCGATTTCCTTGTCGTCGAGAGCGAACTCAAAAGCCGTTGCAATAGTCGCATACCGGTCTAGCAGATAGATCATCCAGAACAACCGCCGCCTGGCCTCTTCCTCGATAAAGTCTCTGGGTTCTGAAAGAGTCATGGCGCGAAGCGTATAAATCGAAAGGTAATGAGGTGAAACTGTTGATGAGGTAATTTCAACAGCGAGGCCAAGCTGCACCACAGATCGGGTTATGAGAGCCATAATATTCCACCCAGGCGGACCATTACTGCTTCCAACAAGATCAAGGGCAAGTATGACCAGAGCCTGCAACGACTTCACTGATGAGTTTTCCATGCCGTAAAGAAGAACTCGTTCTTTGGAGACTCTATGATAGTGCTCTCGCCGTTCTTCTGTTAACCTCGTATCAGTCGAGTAGCGCATAGTAGTTGCTACAATAGCGTGAAGTAGAATTCGGTCTGTTTCATCGAGAGCGGACGGGCCAAAAAGGGTATCTAGAGTTGTTTTGCGGTGAAGTATCGGACACCAAGTGTTGATATGCTTAAAGTAGAGGTCGACAAGGGCGTAGAGGAGATCGTACGGCGGCATATCTCGGTCGGGGGTTGCGGTGCCAGGGGCCGAGGACAAAGGTGCTATGGGTGAGTGAATATTGGGCTGCACAGAGCTGTAGTAGTCTTGAGTAGCAGTGCTAGGCTGCATAGGTGACAACTGAGAGGGCGCCGCCACACCCAGCGGCGGTTGATTCTGACCTTGGAACCCGTCGTTCATCCTGGGCGTGGGGGCAACGCCGAACTCAAGACTTTGAGTGCTCGGTGCAAAGTTTGAGCTGGAGGCCTTTTGCGCGAACATTGCAGAATCCGTCTGAGGCGTGCGAACAGTTTCGGAATGTCGAAAGAGATTCTGTTGAGCATCTCGTGGCGTCCCTTGGTCGCTGGGAAGACTTGGGTTGCTGTGGCGGATACTGGCAGCAAGCACGGGGTGGGTGTTGGAAGCCAAGGTACCATGAAGGATCTCAGAATGGGAACGCAATATTTCCTCAAGCTTATCGAGGCGCTGTTCGAGCTCACGACCATAACCAGCCCTTAACCCAGGCTTCTTGCGCTCTTTGTATTCGCAAACGGCGCCATTGCGGCTACACCAGCCGCACGATGGTTGACCACGGTCACACTTGACCTGGAAGCGAAAGAGAATCAGTATGAGCTGATCAAGGTGACGCACTGAGGTCAAGATGTGATATCGGAAAACGTACCTTTCTTTGCTTGCATAGCTCACATCTGGGGTGAACGTTGTTAGTCTCAGTGTCGGCGACATCTAACACGATTGAGGAGGACAAAGCAGATTGAATACGCGATGTAGCATGGAGGATGAGCTTAGGGG